>JAUMHL010000027.1:869439-881839 GCA_032362345.1 Sandelia bainsii | reverse complement strand
AATCCAAAAACAGAGTCAAAGTTAATTCACTCACCTCTACAGAGAACCGCACGAGAATGTCAACCGCTGTGTCTGAGTATCTACTGCTACTTTTGTTTAGAACTGATTAAATACTATTACCACTCGCTACCTCTGCCTCCAGTCTGGGTTTGGGTCCTCCTCCTTCACCCTTGACAACATGTGTTTTTAGCCTACTGGTTTCACACTTAAATTTGAAGTAGTCTTAAACAGGCCTTCCACATTTTTGAGCAGACATCACTCCTTCACTTTATATGACATACATGTAAGTCTTATTGCTATAACACCATACAAAGCTGCCTATTCATTTTACATTTTCATTATCAAATTCCATAGTTCTGTGATTAGTGTGCACCAATCAGCCAACACCACCTGCTAGGTTTAATGTGGTGGACAGGGGTCTGTATGGGCACTCTGGCTGGTGTGATACTCCGGGTTCTAATGCCTGTGGATCATGGCCAGCATTCAGATTTTCCCATCCTGACCCCTGGCCACTACAACTTTAAAAGCATTAGTGTGTGACTTATCTGTATAAATCATTAACACATGGACTCCATGATGACTCATTATGAGCATTATCAGTAATGACACTAATGATATGATGAGAATAATGATGAGTTATACTGTAACATATAGCAGGTCAGTCACTATCTGTTGTTTCTGTCACTGGGTGGATTTTTCCTTTAATCACATATGATTAATGGTGAGGATATGAGAAGACATACAGCCCAAAGTGTCTTTTCTATTATAG
Source organism: Sandelia bainsii (assembly GCA_032362345.1). Taxonomy (NCBI): domain Eukaryota; kingdom Metazoa; phylum Chordata; class Actinopteri; order Anabantiformes; family Anabantidae; genus Sandelia; species Sandelia bainsii. The sequence goes on along the minus strand of JAUMHL010000027.1, from coordinate 881,070 downwards.
GACAGCGTGTAGATCAGTGAGTGAATCATTATTCATGTGCTCTTGTCTGCTCTCTGGCTGCTGTGAAATCATAAAGCAGCTTGACTAATTTAGTCAAATATGTGCCTCCTAATCAAGACTCATATAATGAATGATCTCCAGTGTGCAGCTGACAAATTGTCCTTGCTCATCCTTCCTCTGCCTCTGCTGTCTGATTCTCCATCACCTCTTCTTCTTCCGGTCTTGCTCCTCTTTAGCCATCTCTCCATTGTGAATGAGCTATTACTTCAATATTCAATAGGCACCAATACTTCAACTTAACTGCTTATTAGAAATAGTCAGTATTTTACATAGTTTATATTCAAACATTAGTGTCCAAATATAAAAACATAATCCATAACTTTTTACAAAAAGCTGTACTTGTTAGTTAGACTAATGGATTAACGAGCATACTCATTTAATGCACAGACACATGGTGCAACCCTGTCTTCTAAAAAAATAATGCATTTCCTTACAAAATGTATTATTTGAAAAATGTAATGCTACATTTACTAATTAATAAAGAGACATGTTTGACTCCTGTTAGTCCTGTGTGTGGTGAAGTTCAGTCAACAAAGCATTTGGTTAAAGGGCGACTTCACAAATTTTGAACGCACTTCCTAGGGTTGTAGTTTGGGTGTGTGTGTATGGTATCCTCAATCAAAATATCATCAGAAAAATGTCAGTTGTTGAACCAGGAGAGTTTCATGTTGATCAAAGCCTTGAAATACTGTGATTCACCTAACACTGGATAAAATGACTGTAAAAGTAAAGTCTTTTACTACCAGCACAACAGAAAATCTGAATTGCTTTAGTAGTGAAGATTGCTAGAAACAGTTTGATGTGGCTGCAGGCCTGTCTGCCTCTCAGCATGGGTCCCACGAAAACTGCTAAACAAACAAGCAGTTAGATTAGTTACCACTGTGTTAAATTTCCTTTATTCATATATCACCAATGATTACACTTTTCAGTTGTTTGGGATATTAACTGTTGCAGTTTTACTCTACAAAAGGCCTGCAGGCAGGTCAGTCAGACACTGTTGTGGCATGTGCAGAATGATGCCTTTTCTGGAAAACATATATTATAGATTATACAATTATAGATGGATGCAATGAATTAAGCACTTCTGTTGACAGTATGAATGAAATACAGAGCAGTAAATTATGCTGCCTACAGAATTTAATAAGAAGAATAAGAACAGAATATTTCTATTCTAACTATTCTTTTCCAATTTGTATACTGTAGAGAGCTGGAAGTTAATACAGAATACATGACACTGTCAGACACGGGGGGTGGGGGTGGGGGTACAATAATGTAAAATAACTTATTTATTATTTAGGAACCTTACAAATCTGCATCTGCTGAAAAATCAGTTCCTCTTACTTTAGTGCGCTGATAAGCTGGTCCTGGGTGAATGTGATTTGAAGATGTGCTGTATGTCCACTTCATTTAGCATAATCCTTAGTTGGTTTTGGCTTAACATACAGTAGTTCCAGTGAGGAAGCGTGCTAAAATAAGTTCAGGTGAAAAGGCGTGCTATTAAATTAGTTGTTAGTGAATCTTTGAGTCTTTCTTTCTTTCTATCTATCTACAATTGGTTATTACTGTAAGTTAAGCTATTTTTCAAGTGAAAATGTCACTTATGCTGTGGTTCTACTATACTGTGAGCAGAAAATATGTGTGAATCAGACAAAGTAAGAAATGTGAACAACCAGACTGTAAAATAGAGGAGCTTTGTCCAGCTGGATCAAAAACATGCAGGACTGGAAACAGATATTTGAGTTCAGCGTGAGACAGTATATTGTAACATAATCAAATACTGACGCCATAGGGTACCTTTAGTGGCGATATAAAACGCTTCAATATTTTATGCCTTGGGAATGAGAACCAGTTGGAACAAGTGTGGTAGCAAATTTTGAACTTTCATGCATTTCTTTTATTGTTCTCTGTATTAAGTATATCAATGAGCACATTATGTCCTTTTTACTGTCTGTGTAACCAAGTGTATATATTTTTTTTCCTTCCTTCTCTTACTGTAATGAATTATGATGACATTTAGCCTTGACTGCAGGTAGTAGCAGGTATTCTTTTTCTGTGGGAACCAGTTGAATCTAACTTTGTAGCTGCAAAAGGGCAAGCTGAACCTAGATAAGACTGGGGAGGATGTTTTGCTTTAGGTATAAGAGAGACTCTGCAGCAGCAAAACGGGGAGCTGAAACTAGATAAGACTGGCTCTGAGCCTCTTTTGCAGACTGACTGTCATTCTGTATTGGAACTGCTCCTTTCTTGCAGGAAAATTAAAACCTATAAAGACAAGTTTACTGTTCCAGTGCTCTTATTTCAGAAAATTTCCACAACACAAGTTATCCTGGGATCTGGGGAATTGTAATGTTCATTTAATTTGTATGTAGGGTTCTGGTGAAGCGACATCATCCATCTGAATGTTGAAAACTGAACTGCTGGTGGCATACAGTTTGTAAATTCATCCATGAGCATGCATGACAAAGGTGTGCACTCTGTCTGCCCTTGAAGTTCTGGATGACTTGGTTTATTCAAACATCCAGCTGAACTGCAGTCTGCTCAGACTGAGCTGCAGACAGATATCCCAGGGTTCTGTTTGACTGCAGGCAAACATTCTGAACAGGGAGGAGAATCACGGTAGAAAAATGATATCCTCTGTCAGTTTGGCTGTCGGAGCCTGAATTGGAGACAGTTGATGCATGTTAATGAGTAAGTCATTCTGTCCTCTGTGATGAAGTACAGCTAGGGGAATATGTGTGCTGTGCTTGTCTGGAAAATAAGTTTTTGGGCTCAAATGCCCTGAGATTTACTCAGTACCACTACTATTACTAAAAGCAGCTAAATTATTAAAGTAACCTGTAACTATCAAGGAGTCAAAGAGAGAGAGTGCAGCGCAGAGGGAGAGAGAAGGTTGGGAAAGATGGCTCAACAAAACTACTTTAAAGAGACACTACACTCAGAGCCCTAGAGGTAGAAGAGTTGTGACACTGAAGGGTCAAAAATTATAGCGGGTCACATGATTCATGTAGCCTCACATATATAATCTGACCTAAATCAATATACCTAAAAATCGTGATGACATTCTCTAGTTTGCTTTCAGTTGACAAATCCAGTTGGACAATGATGAATTTCTCTGCTGTCAAGTACTGTGTGTGTATCAAAACCTGATATATCTACAGAACACAATTTTTGACCAAAAAGTTTTTAAAACCTCAGTGAACCACACTGTTGCACTCAGTGACATGTTCTTGCACATACACATATTGTAGTTTGTTTTGACCCACTAACCCCTAATGTTAGGTTGCTTTCACACCTACAGGCTTTAGTTCGTTTGATTCAAATTTGAGTCCATTTTCCGTCTTGATGCAGTTTTTTTGTCTGGTGTGACAACAGTATTCGCACTCTGGTGCACACCGACACAACCGCACCGAGAGCCCCAGACCAGAGACCAGCTCTGGGGTCTGAATCAATTAGCAAACTCTGGTGAGAAATCATGCCGAACCAAAACAGGACCAAAAGCTATGAATCACATGATTTGAGACATTGGGTTATATGTAGATATTAATTTATTTCGTTTATACACCGTAAAGGGGCAGTAGGAAATAACTCACTTTATTGTGATTTGGTGCTATATAAATGAACTAAATTGAATTCTCCAGCAGGTGGAACTCTTTGCTCAAGTCCATATTTTGTTTATAACCATGTATATGTACATATATATATAATGTGTTTTTGGAGATGCACATAATGCTCTATCCTTGAGAGTGAAGATATGGAATGATTCAAAATAATTCCATATGCCTAGAGCAGCTGGATGTCTTCCTCGTGTGTGTGTCTGCATTTGTCTTTCTTTCCCTGCCAACTTTACCTTTTGTTCATACCTTTTAGACTCAGCTCACATGTGACAGCCAACAGTGTGCTGCACCAAGGTGGGGGTACATGAGCAATATAAGCAAGGCAGACATATTGTATAACTCTGTAAAACTGAACTATTGAACCAGTTCACCGCCGATGAGTACAAATTAACAAAGAGTCAGTCAGCTCTTTCTGTTTTTATCTACTAACTGCTCTGCTGAGATGATGGGGCCACCATTAAAAAGAAAAAAGTCCACAGAAGCTACTTAGGAGGATGGGACTCAATGGAGTCATTGACATTTACTGCTAAATACAAATTTATCCACCATGCCAATTACAGTGCTGAGAGAGCCTCCTGAAAATCCCTCTGAGCCGCTGTTGCAATTGTCTGTGAAGAAAGACCTTTTCTACATAGGCAAGAAACATACTGCCAGACTTCTTCATTTTCTCCATTTGTACCCTTTGCTTTGGTAATTTCTTAAGGGCAAGGACAAAGATTCTGTGGTCTGATGAGACAAAACGTAAACTGTCGGCAGAACTTCAAGAACTATGTCTGGTGAACACCAGGCACTGCTCATCATCTGGATAATACTGTCCCTGCAGAGAAGCATCATGGTGGCAGCATCAAGCTATAGAGCAGCAGGTGACAGGGACACAGATCAGAACTGTACTGAGAGAAGTTGGAGTGACTTCAGGACAAGTCTCTGACTCCTCGAGTGGTCTAACCAAAGAAGTCCTTCTCTGTGGAAAAAGAATGGGGTGAGGTTGCATTTGGTTTGGGTCTGATGCCAGATACATAGTATGTGTGTATAGAATCAGAGTACACACTCTGAAACAGTACTGGGGTGCTGTGTTCACGTTGGTTGGTTTTAGGCATGAGGACTGAGACTGGTCAAAGTGAAGGCAAGAATGTCAGCCAGTCGCTGGCAGAGTGGGACGGGGCTTCACTGAATAGAGCCGGAAAAACCTGCATTCCGAGTGAAAACAACTGGCACTCTTGTGGCAGCAGCAGTGACTGTGACGGGGAGAGAAAAATATAAAGGAGTGAGAAGACACAAGAGAGAAAAGCGGCAAAAAAAGTGAGTCAGTGTGCCATGGCTTGTGCTAAACGGCGGAAGGTTGACATCGAAAACTGGGCATTTAATCTGGAATGGACCAAGCCATTCATGTTCATCCTTCCTGTGGGAAGCTTCAAACCACTGTGTCTCATCTGCTCTGGCAGTGGTTAAAAGTGGGAATGTGAAAAGCCACAATGAATCTGTTACCCACTGAATTCAGCAGTTAGGCTACAGAAAATAAGCAATCTTAAAGCCAACTATGATCAGTCAACGAGGATTTTATCGCATTTATTTACTGGCCAACACCTCACTAACGACTGTTCCCTCAGAATTGTGTGGATTTTGGGACATAAAAAACATTCAGTGATGGAGGCATTGTCAAGGAGTGTCTGAATGCAGTAGCTGATGTAGGGGCTTTGTGAAAAAATAAAACAAATACCTCTATCTGCATCAACTGCCACACAGAAAAGTGAGGTATTAACCAGAGATGTGCTAGAACAGCTGCATGAAGCAATGCATAAGCCTCCATGCATAGGCTTAGCTGTAGATGACTCCACTGATGTGTCTGACAGGGCTGAGTTATTAGTTTATGCCAGATTCTTCAACTTGGAGAATAATGAGTTTTGTGAAGATCTGTTAGGTGTCACACCTCACGAATACAAGACAAGACCAATACATAAAGGAGATGTTAATGAAGAGGGGAATTGAGCCGAAACAAGTGATTTCCACAACCATGGATGGAGCACCTGCCATGGTAGAGAGGAAGAGAGGAGCTGTGGCAAGAATGAAACAGGATAATCCTGAGCTTATCTCTTACTATTGCATCATTCATCAGTTTGTTCTATGCTCCAGCCTGTCAGATGAGAATGCTGAGGTGATGGACACCATGATGAAAATTATAAACTTTCTGCGGGCATCCTCTTCACTCCAACATCACATGCTCAGGGAATTCCTCAGAGAAGTGGATTGTTATAATTATGAGAGCACTATTTAAATTCTCAGTTGAATGTCAAATATACTTTGCTTTTACTTTCATTATTTATTTTTTATTTTATTTATTATTAGTTATTTTATGTAGCCCTCCAGAGTCCAGACTTGCACTGAAAATTAATCAATTACAGCTTTCTTCATTTGATTTGAATTTTCACACAGTGCAAATGTTGATAAAATGACAGTGCTACTTATATAAAAACTGTAACTGTAATATATTACTAAATTATAATGCAACTTAAACATGATGATGCTGCCGACCGGTACATGAGGAAATTTCCTCTATCTGGACATCCTTAAATCATAATTGACTACCCCCTGGTGTATGGTTTTCATAAAAACAGCCGGCAGAGGTGGTCGAAGTACCACTTCAAATTCTTTACTTAAATTAAAGTGCAAGTACTTGTCTAAAATAATAATCCATTAAAAGTAGCATGAATGTGATGCTGTTTTTAACATGTTCATATAAGTCTAGTCCAAGCTTAGATCTGACAAACATTCAGAGATGAAAACTGCGGCAAACACCAAACAGAAGAATGTGGTTGCAGACAAATATGCTGACTAGCTGATATTAGGAAGTTGTTAATCTCGGAAGAAGATGAACCTTAAGACACAGGTGTTTAGGATTAAGCACTAAGGTTAAGGGGTTATAATTTAGGAAAGCTACCCGTCAATGTGAGTTTACAGTTTACAACTTCTGTCCAAAAAACTTTACACTGGCCTGTGAATTTTGTCTGCAGCCAGGTGCTTCTCAAACCTCATAGAACAGCTATTGAGAGAGCTGAAGATGACAGCTCACAGACACTTCCCATCCAATCTGATGGAGTTTGAGAGGATCTCTTAGGAGGAATGGGATAATCTCCCTAAATCCAGGTGTGAGAGGCTTGTAGAGACTTACCCAAGAAGATTCAAAGCCACAGTTGCTACCAAGGGGAAATCTGATGAAATGAATACTAAATTCAGAGATTTCAGTTTTGGTTTTTTCATAAATTTGGTACAAAATATTTAGTTTTTCACTTTATCAGTTATTAAGGGAAAGGTTCATATCCATAACACCTGTTCCTCTATACAAAAATGTCTGATATAGAGCCATCAAAGATGATGATGTTAGAATGTTGTTAGAAATATAAATAATCACATCTTTATATATATAATGACACTATTTAACAATGTTAATGTCATGAGACAGGACAGGATAGAATTAAATTTGTTTCTAATATAAATATAAAATACTAGTGTGTTAGAAGTATTAGAATGATACATTTATTATAATCGGGATTTGAGAGGTCCTAGAAAGAACACAGCCAGCAGTGGGCTGCTGGTTGTGTTGGTGTTTTGAAACAGAATACCTTCTACATTGCCCACTGCCAGTTTCAATATGTTCATTCTGAGTGGCACTGCCAAAGCCAAAGCTGGCTGGACAAAAAAATGAGAAATCATACCTTATATTTGCCATACAGACAATTCAGCAAATTTACATTTTTATGTATATGAGGCATGTGTCTGTGTAATGTAAACTCTTTCATTTTAGGTAAATAAGTGGAGGCAAAAAGAAAATGAAAGAAGCAGACATGTTCTTACCCTGTAATAATCTGTGCTGTAAATATCTCTGGACATGCCAAAGTCTCCTATCTTCACCAGAAGGCCATTCCCCACCAGACAGTTCCTGGTTGCCAGATCACGGTGCACAAAGTGTTGAGACGCCAAGTAGATCATCCCAGCTGCGATCTGACTTGCTATGTGAAGCATCTGGGACAAACCCAGCTCCCCATTGGTCTGCAGAGGTTGTCCGTCCACCAGGATCATGGCATCTGGCCCGTGGGCTCTGAGGAGGAAGTTGCAGAGTCAGTTCTGACAAGCTCAAAAAAATCTCTGATCAAATCATCTTGACTCGTGTGAGACAACTGTAACATCAGTCAGCCTAATGTAGCTTGACATTTTTGTTTTAGAAGGGCCATACTGCTGGTTTTGCATGTTGTAGCCCATTAACTGTAAATTGTGTTTAGTTCTCATGACTGCTGACCATTTTAAAAAGCATGATTCATTTTCCTTCCTTCAGGCCAATTCAGCCTCCAAAAGTGATATTTCTATACAAATAAACTGCAATCACTAGGATGGTTTTGTGGCAAAGTAATTGAAATGGGGATCACTATTTCACTATTAACGTAAATGACAAGTCACAAATACTTTGATTCTTAACTTAGTGATTAAATGTACAAAGGCAACATATTTAAAATCAATTTAAAATGTAATTCAAAATATCTGATCTACAACAACTTGTTTTTTTCTGGAAAAACAGCATCCAGTTTTCTGCTTTTACTGTTATTAGTTTTTTATGGTTGGTTTCAGGCACTTACATCACTGGGTTCAGGTCAGAGAAAGACTGTGGACTGGGTTAAGAGGAAATAATCAACACTATGTCTGTATTAAATTACACACAATATTTATCTAACCCCAACCAAAGTTGAACTGCCTAAACTGGACTCTGAACCTTCACCTATCTAAATCTATAAAAAATAAAATTCATGTATAAAAATAATAGCAAATCAATAAATAAAAATAATATTGGCCACACCATATTCAGATTTATGTAAGTCAATCCATGCATTAAATTAGTGTCACTCAATTGTGCTATAAATTGTCCACTGTATGATGGTGCAAAACCGGTTCATCACAATGCAGTGTCAGTTACACTTAGTCAATATGAAGCACCCTGGCGTCGCTATATTCAAATAGCATTGGTGGTGTTTTTAGAGGGAACAATGGTTGAGAGAGAAAGAGTGGAGGAAGCTGAGCTGTGATGACCTGGGTAGTTAAATACAAAGTCAAACCAGTAGTCACCCTGTATGTGCGTGTGCGACTGAAGCTGTCTTTTCAGCTTCATTGACTGTTAAGTCTCTAATGGAGGAAATTCAGCAAGGCTGTTTTGTGTGTGTCAGTTTGTGTGAGTGTGTCTATGTGTGTCTGTGTGTGAGAGCACGGTGGTTTGGAGGTCAACGGGTGCTGGCTAAATTAGCAGTGTGTCCTGGATGAATTGATGCCAGCACTTTAATGGAAACACAATTACTCAGCTGAAATTAGCATCCGAAGCAGAGAGACTCACTGAAACACTGTCCCATAACAAGCGCACATATACAGACATGCACACACATGCACGCACACACACACACACACACACACACACAAGCACTGGCAGACTTCACTTACTGGTGGCGGACTAAGTACCAATGTTCTATTCTGCAGGGCAAAGCCTCCTGAGAGCAAATAACATCTAATCACAGCAGACATAATGCAGCTCATTAGCGTACCTACTGCAATTTACAATTTAGGCATTTAGATTGTGCTCTCATCCCGAGCAGCTTGCAGTGAGTGAGCAGGTAAGGCTGCACATTCTGACTCAATTTGGGAACTTTTGTCAAGGGATAAGTGAGGTAGGGACCTGAGAAATAAACCAGTTTCATGTACTGGTTTCCAGGTTCACAGCTCATATAATTTGAAGTGGTTGTATGTTCTTTGATGCATTCTTTATGCAGTTTACATATATTCACAAAGCTACCAGTGTATCATAAACAGTTTGCTCCATAGCAAATAATGCTTCACATTCGATATGAAAACAATGTTTCATCAATTCCTGTTGTTTAACTCCCTGTAACATCTGTTTCTGCAAACACATCCATGGCATGGTCATGTTGCTTATGCCCTAGGTTCCCTTCAGTGTGTGAGATGAAAGCGTTAGCAGAGCTGACAGCTCAATTTCCTGTGTGTAAACTCAATGAGTCTCCTCAGACATCCTCAGCAGCAGCACACAACTCAGTGGAGGTAAGGTATCTCTGCTGACTCTCTGTTTGTCAGTCTCTCCACAGCTTTGCTCTGTCAAACAGCCTAATCTATCTGTCACAGAGCAACTCACACACAGACACTGCACTGAGGCAGGAAACAAACACACTACTGGGCCAGGTTTAGCCTGACCGTCAATAATAATAATAATAATGTCTGTTGTTTACCAGGTTAAACTGTAAACTCTATTAAACTTTGTAGATCAATAACAGATGGCAGATAAAACCACTTAATCTGCATCTCTTTAACTTCAGGAGTCACAGATCATGCTGGGGTGACCAAATCACATGGTTCCTTCAATGGTAAACATTTTAATGTGGTACATAAAGGTAAAATAAGTTAACCAAGACTACTAAAGGTTAATTCACACACAAATTGGGTTTTCATCAAAAGACATTTGTGTCACACAAGCACAAATGATAATGACGCTCTGGCAGCAACAAGGTTTGTTTCAAACAAGACAAGAAGCTGTGGTCCTCCTCTTATATCCAGGTCCAAGTACAGGTGTTGTCGTAAAGGTGGGGCCATAAAGAAAGAGCACAATTGCAACAGCACTGCCTTCAAAATGCATCAAACATACAGGAATATGGTTTAGTAGAGAGAAAGATCAAGAATCACCCCTTGCATTGTTGGTTAGCAGCTGTCAGAAATGTATGCTAATTCAAATGAGTTGCAATGAAACATTGGGCTGTTGTCTGTATTTATCCAAAGACTGTTGATACATCACTGTCTAACATCAGTGTCCACACAAGGGGTGGCTTCTCACTAGCTGACCTAGCTGATCATTTCAAGTTCAGGAGAATTCCCAGTAACCGTTGTGCTCTACCACCTGAACATGTTCCAAAGTTAGTACGCTCTGTTATGTCTGTGTTTTTTGTGTAAAAACATAATAAACATCAATCTAGAAAGGGTTATAATACGATTTCCAAACAATGTGGAGTTCAAAATTCTAAAGTGAGAAAGATTATCCACAAGCAAAAAGCCTTCAAGACAGTTGCCAGTCTTCCCATGAGTGGATGTCCCAGCACACTCACCCCAGGATTAGACGATATAGACTATATCTCAGATCCTACAGGCCTCACTGAGCATGTTAAAGTCTAAGACAGTAAAATTAGAAGAAGACTGAACAAATATGGTTTGTTTGGAATGGTTGACAGGACAAAGACTCTTCTCTCTAAAAAGAACATGAAAACCTTCATCTGAAAAGCCCCAAAACAATGTCCTATGGACAGATGAGACCAAAGTGGAGTTGTTTGAACCATGTTTGCCAAAAACTAAACACAACATTGTAGCAGAAACACCACATACACACTGTCGAGCACAGTGGTGGAGGGGTGATGATTAGAGCTTGTTTTGACCTTGCAGTTATTGAGTCGACCCTGAACTTGTCTATATATAAGCAATCGATAGACAATTGGGGGGTTCTGTCTCACAGCTAAAGCTTTGTTGAAATTGGGTCATGCAACAGGAGAATAATCCAAAGCACACCAGTAAATCTACATCAGAATTGCTGAAAAATAAAAGAATCAAGGTTTTGGAATGGCTTAGTCAAAGTCCAGACCTCAACCCAACTGAAATACCTTACATACCTCGTATCTTGTATCTGTATCTTGTATCTAAAAAATAAATCTCTTGAACTTCCTTCTTCCACTTGAGGAATATCGCTAAAATTATAAGCACCCTGTCTCAAAGTGATGCTGAGAAACTAGTCCATTCATTAATTACTTCTAGACTGAATTACTGTTATTCACTGTTAATAGGATGTCCCAATAAGTCATTAAAAAGCCTCCAGTTAATCCAGAATGCTGCAGCCAGAGTTCTGACTGGAATTGGCAAGAGAGATCATATTTCT
>JAUMHL010000027.1:853488-869339 GCA_032362345.1 Sandelia bainsii | reverse complement strand
TACACATGCTTTTCCACGCGCTGTCCTCATGTGCTGCATCAGGGATGTCTGAATATTTAAATTTTCACATTATAACCACCGAAAAACTACACACGCGCGCCCCACACTTTGAGAATCACTGCATTATACAAAGCTGCCTAGTGAATAGTGAATTTGCAGGCAGAATACCAATAAATGCAGATACAAATAATCTGGTATTAAATAAACAAAATGCCTTGCAGCTATTAGAAATTATGTTCCATTTGGAAATTCAGCATATGAGCACTGTAGAACATTACATGCTGTGGTTTGACTGATCTGTGCAAAAACACAAAATAGAGATTTGTATTAAATATAAAGATATATCTATATAAATTTTTTAATGTCTAAAAACACATTTGCTTGTTTCCTCTCTCCATGCTTCTTTTCCTCACAGACTCCTCGCATATTTAGGACACGAGCAAGAAAAAGACACAAGCGAGGGAAGCTATCATTATAAGAAACTTGGGATGCACCCCATTAGTCCAGAGTCTCTGATGGGCTCACGTGCAGCATATCTAATCTCCTCCGCCTACCCCAACTGCTGTCCGTCTCATAAACTCACCTGAGAAACTTATTGAGATCTCCGTGCTTCATGTACTCAAAGACCATGATGAGAGGGTCTCCGTCCACACACACTCCATAAAACTTCACTATGTGCTCGTGCTGGAGGTTTGTCAGCAACTCAGCCTCACGCTGGAAATCCTTTCTGGCTGCAAGAGTGGGGTCCTTCAGAGTCTGCAGATAGAGAGAGAGAGATTACACACAAATCATGACTGGTTTCACTTTGGTAGTCATGGTGACAGTCCTCTCTCCTGTATCTATCCTGCAGTGTTACCCCTGTACCCATGGAAACATCCCTCCCTCCTGTATCTGCGCTGTTCTTATATTCCTTTTCTGTCACTGTAGCAAACATATAGTATTAAAAATGCTACAAGAATTGCTAGATTTTGATATATGAAACTATTTCACATAGAATAGATCATGACTAGATTGAAGGGCCTGATTCAGCATGCTGTATCAGTGGTGAACCCGTCAGTGAGAGAGACCACTCTGATTGGCTGTTCAATTTAGTAAATCACTGGCTGAGAAGGGAAATAGACGTCAGTGCCATTTACAGATTCTTATCAGACATATTCTCGATTAGAAGTAACTATAAACCGTCTGTGGTGAATGAGGGTGGTGTGAAAACATTAATAACACTGCCAAGTGCTGCTTTCTTTATGGATTGTTTATATGCAATCCTGGGTCTTCTTCTGCTTATCCCTTTGTGTATGACGAATACAAACTACTGCCACCTGCTCATACAGAGAGTTATTTTCTAGTTCCACTTTTGGCCTAGATGAACAACAGTGAGTTGGTCGTAGCCTGTGTAACTGTCTTTTTGTATGCATGTATGTATGGTAATGTGTGTTTTTTAGACTGTCTGCAAATTACCTCTAGTGGACATTAAAGGTATAATCTACTCTACCTGTGTAGCCAAATGCTGCTCTGCAGAGCCCGGCTGTGAAGGAGGGAAATGCTGCAACACTATCCTGTTCAGATGAACCAAATACATAATTTTTATCTTAAAATCTGAGTTTTACTGCACTTTAGCAGACACCATTATACATTAGAATCAGCCTGATGTTGGTCCTCTGTGTCTTTAATTCATTTTTTATTTTTCCTTCATTCTCTTCTATCCACCTCTACTTGTACTGTCGTTGCATTTGTGTCTCTCTTTGATTATCCTCATTATTTCTTCTCCTTTCCTCTCTTTGGGGCCAGAGCAGAATGTGACTAATGCAGCTCAGAAAAAGACAACATCCATTCAAGGTATACAGAAAGGATAAATAGTCTGACAGGGGACACCAAACATATTCTTCTTCAGTGAATGACAATAATGAGTTGAAGCACTCGGATTACTGTTAATAACTTTAATAGCTTTGCTGCTGCCATGGTTACCTTCTTGTTTATCTCTGTCACCTATCTTCCTCTCAGAACTAATTTTGCTTCATCTCCACTCTGAGAGGTCTTCTGCTGATACAATATTCATACCCAGGAGTTCCTCTGTCTTGTATAATGTAATTTGAAAATAATGAGGATAATAAAGTGTCATAAAATGTGACCCGATTATAATGAACATTTTGAGTTAATATAATATGGTCAATGAATTGAATTATGGACAAAAGAGACAGACACAGACATATTCCATTCAAAATCACATGTTTGGAAAATGTAGTCTTGAGATAATGACAAAATGTTGCAGTCACTCACTTGAAAGAAAGCTTCATGAACAAACAAGTGGCTGATATCCTTTTTTCGGCTGCATTCCCTGCATTTCCTATCTGTATTGCTATGTAATATCAACAAAAAGTAACATTTCATGAATTATGACACTACATGAATGTCTTTAAAGATTTTCCCAATAGGGTTCCTTTCAAACTTGGATAAGATAAACACTGAGTAGCTCTTTCCATTTTTAGCCTGAATGTCTTGCACAAATTCTGGTGAATCAGTACCATGAAAAGTCACGCTATGGATACAGACATAAATCACTACATCATTTTGATATTGAAACCATGTCTAATGAGAGCTCTGAGGCAAGAGCTCAAGTTACAAAGCATGTATCATACTGTATGTGTCATATCTACATGTAAAAGATTGTATGGATGTCTGTCTTTGTTGGAAATCAGAGATACCGCTAGAGTGTATGTTTTAAAAAGTTTGAAAGTAATCCATGTTGGGTCCATTACGATTGTGTAGCAGAGGGAAAAAGGTACTGACAGATAGATACTATAGGTAGTGATTGTGAGAGACATGGACACATGCATTATTCTAGGTAGTGGATTTGTGCAGTGTGGAACTGTTTGCATATGAGTAGTATGTATTTACAAACTGCATTTGCAGAAATGTTTATTCATTTTCCAACCTGTAATAAAGATTGATACTATATTTATCTGACAAAAATATGAGGAAAAGATTTTCAGTGTTTTCACTGACAAACTTGGTTGCATTTTGTAAATATAAGGAAATTTAGAATTTGATGCTCTGTGATTAACTGGTGACCTGTCCACAGTGTTCCCTGCTTTTCACATAATGGAAGTTGGGATAGGCTCTTAGACCCTTAACAGGAAAAGCGGTTAGGATAATAAATAGACAGATGGAAGGTGAATGTGATGCTGCAACACACACACGCACACACATAAAGTTGGATATTGGACACCGATCTAGACTACAGCCAGGTCTGACACACACACTTATGTCTATGAAGCCACTTTGTTGTAATGTGTGCAAAATGAGGGTGGATATAGTCCTGCTGAAATATGCACAGACTTCCCGGGAAAAGACATTGCCTTGATGTCAGCATATGTATCTCTAGAATCCCAATATAGAAATCTTGCATGCTATCACTATTGAAGAATTCACTGACGACAAAATGCTCTTTTTCGTCTTTGGAATGGACAACCTGTCAGCTCTTTTTCCCGAAAACACATTGAAACATTGGACTTGAACTGAGTGTTTCTGCACAGAATCACTGTATGGGTTGTCATGGCAGTTTCCTGTGCAATGTCCCCTGAGGGCTCAAAGGTCACGCACAGTTGTTTCCTCCTTTGGCCATTACACTGCGAGTCCCTGAATCTTTTCACAATACTGTATTATGACTGGGTTTGTAATTGGGCATGCTAACCACTGCTACGCCTACATTCAGGTATCACCTGTTAAACAGTTTCTGTTTCAAGCAGCTACTGAATTTGACTGTAATAAATCCAAAGTGTATCCTGTGTGCTCTCTCGTTTCCTGTTCCTACATGAGTGCAAAACAGAAGATAAGACATTTGGTCGGGGTATAATGGTAATGAAGGCCTGCGATCGACTTGGGAGACCTGGGTGTGCCCCACCTCTCGCCCGGTGGCAGCTGGGATAGGCTAAAGCACTCCCGTGACCCTTACAAGGACAAGTGGTTAAGATAATGGATGGATAGTATATGAAATAACCAGCGTCTGAGTTACTTTTTCAAGTAATGACTGATTACACTTTGCTCAACACAACCTACTACTAATAATTTTACCATATAGCTGATAGTAATTGCCGATTGAATGAGATATGGAATCACACTGCACTTCACTGCAGTTCACAGTTATATAAATTATTCATTTACATAATTATGAATGCATCCATATGATCTTGTCAGAGAAGGCTGTATAAGCTTAAATAATGAAGTGTTGACTTCCTAAACCTACATGTAAAACAAATACAAAGGAGTCTGTGTATATGGCAGGAAATGGATGGAATGAATGAGCTTCCTAGTTGAATTATTAGCTACAGTAAAGTAGCAGGTAATGGGCATGTCCCATAATTATACAGGTCCTAATGTCCTATCTTAAGAAACACACTGTGTGTTTTGTAGTCTACATTACAACCAGAATAAGTTGGTGTATATGTCAAATGGCAATAGCTGACTATATAAAATAGAAAATAGAAAATATGCTACCATAGAGATGTGGTCTATCCACCAAAACACACACACACACTCAGACTGAGCTAGTTGTAAGGACTGCAAACATAGCATAATGCAGCACAGGGCAATAAATCCAGCAGGATTAAAAGACTGCAGCTGTAATCCCTCTATATGCTCACTAAGACTAACACCTGTCTGCTGCAGGTCAGTGAGTCAGCCACATTTCCATTAATAACTGCTGACGTACTGGTGAGAAGTCATCTTATATTCAGCATATGTTTTATTAATAATCCATGCTATATGAGCCATATGCTAGATTTAGGGATGACAGAATACTTTCTTTGTAGAAGATTTGTTCTGCAAGTGTGGGCATGTCTGTGTGTGTCCCCTGCCCCACTGTGCTGTAAATTGAGATACTAAGTGCTATTGATAGAAAGGTATTGGAAGAAAGGTCTCCTGCAACAATGTACATGCAGCTGACATGAACACATTGGATGCTCATAATCATGGTCTGAATGAGAACATTTACAGCTTCTATTTCCTACCTTTACAGCTACCAGCATCTTGTCCTTGGTGGGGCTCAGGTTGTAACACTCAGCCAAGAAGACCTTGCCGAAAGCTCCCTCTCCGAGCTCCCTCTTCAAAATAATGTCCCGTCGTTTAATATGCTGAACATCTGACAGACACAGAGACAGAGAGATAGTGAATTTATTGAAACCATTATTATCACTGGTAGAACTTTAGCGCTCGGTAATAATAGCTAATAGTGGGGTGATTTTTTTTAAATAAGGTAATAGTGGGGTAATATCAAGGTAATAACAATAATAATAATAACAATAATAATGGCATACTTTATTTATTCTCTTGTTTTTGGACAGCTGCCAGACAGTACATATCACCGTTACTATGGGATTTAACATCACATTAAACCAACATCATGGTAAAGATGAAATGCTACATAAGTCAGTATCACTTTTTACAGTTGTGTTTATAGTAGATAAAATGCTCAGCAAGCCCTCAAGATGAGTGGAGGGCACTGGATTAATTGTGTGGCCAAACCACATTACTACAAGTTCTGCATTGATCACATGATGGTCCAAAAATCATTTTCCCTTACAAAAGGAGTGACTATAAAATAAAATGTGATTCATTTGGTCCAATATAATTTGGAAAGCCAAGAAGAGCCATTAAAATTTTACATTTTAGTGTGCAGGGTGTTCACATTTTTAGAATCTTGGAGATTTTATTTCAGCATATGCACCACTGAGCATCTTTCATACTAAATGGCCCCGTGGTATCCAGTTCTCATACATACTGTACAAACATCCACTGCGCTCAGTCATGCATGTTTTCAAATACTAGATTATAATATTATAGTTCATATTTTAAAGGGGATGTATTCACCTTGCTGACCCTTCTCCATTTCTGCAAGTGTGTGTGTGTGTGTGTGTGTGCGTGAGTGTGTTGGGGTGTTTGTGTGTTACTGGTGACAGGTGACTCCCTCTTGATCAGTGTTAATGACAACATTAACCCTGGCTATTTGTAACTGCACTAATTAGCCTTCATAGTACACACACACACACACACACACACACACACACACACATGGACACATTTGTCTTTCTATAGTTGTGAGGGCACTCACTGATGCAATGCATTCTCTAAGTTAAGTCTAAACTGAACCTTAAAACCAACTTGTAACAACAGCCCATTGCATATGTGAGAACCATCCCAAATGTCCTCAGAAAGATGGTTAGGTCACACAATGACATGCACCCATCCATCCCACACAAACACACATCACTACAGTGTGTGTACCAGTGTGCCAGCTCATGTAGTTTGAAGTCTTAGAATATCCTAAGAATCATACATAGAATCATCTCATAAAGCTACACTGCTCCTTAAAAATTAAGGGAGCACAACCATCATAGTCTAACACCAAGTCACTCAACCATCACAGTCTAACACCAAGTCACTTAAACTTTAGGGATTTCAATCTGCCAATTCACAACTCAAAATCATAAGTGATCGTGAATCAGTTTCACCTGCTTTACTGTAAAAGTGACACAATGGAGAGGTAAAACTAAGAACAACCCCCAAAAAGGGATGGTTTAACACGTGGTGGCCACAGACAGATGCTCTCTTCTTATCATTCGTGACTGATTCTTCTCAAGTTTTGTGTTTTACTGGTGTCCTTGTCACTACTGGGAACACGAGGCACTATCTGCAGCCCAATCAGGTTGCACAAGAAGTTTTGCTGTGTCTCCCAGAACAGTCTCAAGAGCATGGAGAAGATACCAGGGGACTGGCCAGGGAGCTGAACAGGGTCGTAGAAGTGCAACAATACCAGCAGCAGGACCAGGGTTCCTCCTGGTGTAGGACAATGTCCGGCCACATGTGGACAGAGTGCGTAGGCATTGATGGCACTGCGTGGCCCTCACATTCCCCTGGCCTAAATCCAATTGAGCACTTATGGGACATTATGTATCATTATGTATCAGTGCATTCAGCACCACCAAGTAGCACCACAAAGTGTCCAAGAACTGACTGATGCCTCGATTCAGACCTGGGAGGAGGTTCCACAGGGCACCATCTGCTGCCTCATCAGGAGCAATCCCAGTTGTTGTTGGGAGAACATACAGGCACACGGGGGCCATACACACTCCTGAGTCACATTTTGGGTTACTGTGACAAAATTCGGGCAACTTGAATGATCCTGTGATTTCAGTGTAATTTTGACTACAGCCTCCATGGGTTGATGATTATGGTTTCTATTGGTTTCTATTAGCTATTGTTATTTTCCACTGAACAAGTTATATAATGTACATTTCAACTAGAATAATTAATTAATCTACACGTGATTTAAGTGTTCCCTCTTTTGAGCAGTGTATTATCCAAACTTTGTGTGAACAGCTAAATGTTAAGTTTCTATGACATTTATATATTTTGATATGTGGAGATTTTCTGTTTCATTCATCAAGTAATCAATGTTGTCTTTGAATTAAAATTCTGGTGCAACTTGATTTGTAAGCAAATAAAACAAGAGTTTCACATTGATTTAATAAGTGCTAATGCGGCCAAGTTGAGAAGCATTCACTGTGTTTTCCTATTATATAACTAATATGCACCTTGATACATGGTCTTGATACATCCTTAATAACCGTAATGTCACTTTACCACAAAAACGTTTCCTGATTCAATAATACTTTATTATGGAAATAAAGTATTATTGAATCAATTGAGTCAGTGAAAGTAAGAAATAAGAAGAAAAAAGGAAGTTCACTGACTTTTTCTTGCAGCTATATGTTATACAGACTGTGTAGAGATTAATTGCAATTAATTTGTGCTGAAATTATGCCTTAAATATGCAAATATGTAAAATTAACTAAAATAAATGTTTTAACTAATGCACATTGTTGTCCACATTATCAATCATTCATCAACAATTTACCTACTCCTTTTAGAGTTCATGATCTTTATTGCCATATTTTTCCACAGCTGTCTACGGTTCAGTAGGGAAATTCACTTACTAACTGTTACCTCAGAAGGACTTAAAGCTCTGTAGTATGAAATTCTTTAGGAACATTTTTGTCAATGAAACCAGTGAAGCACAATCTTAAAACAGGGATTCCTCAAAATTCATAAGCTCACATCCACTCTTGAACCTACCCTGTCTCCTAAAAATGAGGTTTCTATCAGCTAAACTGCAGCCACAAATACATTTCTGTATGTGATCCTCATTGTTGGTCGTCTTTGAACTGCAGGTTTGTGGTTGCTGTTGTGACCTTCCATGCTGTCACCTCATGGATAAACACAGCAACAACTACTGCTCTAACAGCTTCACAAAGACAAAAGATTGTGTCCACAGCATTGACTGATGCTCTCTGCATGACTGTGCCTTTGTTGCCTAATTGAAATTCTCTGGTTGACTGCCTTTGTGTCATCTAGAGGTCACCTTTTCAGTAAAACTGGTGTCAGCGTTGAGCTTGTTGAGCTTGTTGTGGGAAATCTGACCTTCGTGTCTGATCAAATGTCTTCTACAACCCTCCCTTAACTGCTAATATTGCTCTCGAAAGCCTTTGATGTTTGTCTTGTATGAACACAGTGGATGGTTCAAATTGGATTAAAGTTGCTCTCAAACTGAGAGGTGTAAATAAAAAAGTGAAAGTGAAAAAAGTGAAAGATTACAAAAGATAATGAAGCTATTGTAACAGAGCCCATCCTGGACGTGACGCCATAATTTTAGCTCTCTATTCCCCAAGACCCAACACTATATGGCCTTTGAGCAGCATCTATAGTATGTCAGCATGTAGCAACCAGTCCTGCTCCAGTTACACATGTCTACATCTCCAGAAAGACCACTGCAATTTATTTTTAAATCAGCATCTCTGAGTGTGACAACCATTCCACGCCAGTGTCTGTGAAATTCCTACACAAGCAATCACATTCTAATTTATGAGTTACTGATAAAGTGATCACCTGTATCAAATCTTATTGAATGAGGAAAAGAGTGGTATAAAGTAAACCCAAAATCAATGTGAAAAACTGGTGGCGAGCAGCCAAAATGCATGAAAGCTGTGATTGCAAATTAGGTTTATTCCACGAAATACTAATATCTGAATGTTCTTTAGTCAAAACATGATTACCATTTTGTTTAAAAGTGAACAGGGGATTTGTTTTCTTTGAGTTCAAGTTCTGCAAACACTGCATAATTTCTCGTATTATCATTTCCTTTAAAGTTGTGCTCTAAATAACAAGTTTATTTTGAAATTAGGAGAAATATTGTCAGAAGTTCACAAAAATAAGGCAAAGCTGTTCAAGTTTAATACTTGCATCTTCAAAGATAAAACCTGAGAAACTGATCATTTCGAAGTGTTCTCTTATTTTTTTCTGGAGCTGTATTTACTTGATGCTACATACACCAGCATGTACGTGTGTACCAGGATGGCCGAGTTATGATGTGTCATTTGTCCGTATTGTCAGAAGTTAGCGCTACACAGTGGCAGTGTTCCAGTACACCATTTGGGTTAGTGGCAGAAGGTTAAGCTCTTTGAGACACCCTTTTTAACCCACTCTTCACATTTTTCGAGGAACACCACAAGAACAATGGCGGGTTTCGATGAGAAGCTCATCGAGCATGTTTGTAACTGTCCACATATCTATGATGTATCAATTAACAACTGACAGCAACAAATTTGCTTGCCAGAATAGCTGGGCAGAGATCATTAACGTTTTATAGATATGGAAACTGGCATCTGAAATGGAGATTTTTGTGCTTGGCGGAAAATGATGGACAAACATAGTGGGGACGGCGCATCTACAAAATCGTCGGTGTCCTCAGAGGCCCGTACCCTAACATCAGCGGAAAAAGGAAAGAAGAGGAAAGGAGATTATTATTGTCTTAAAGCTGTGCTAATCCTGAGGTTGTCAGACTCACAACAACAGAACAATACAGGCAGTAGTGCAGTGCTAAAAATGTATACTGGCTTCAGATAAATTAACTCTGGACATTCCTCAAGCAGCTTCCTGAACACAGGGCCAGGATACTGATAAAGAACATGAAGAATCTTGTGTGAAAATAACTCATAGTGTTTCTCAGGATCATAGTGTCTCATTAGCAGTATGAGAGACACATGCTGACCATTATATTGATGTGCTTGACTTAAGGGCCTGATATGCCATTAAACTGTTGTCTCTGCCGGTTTTTTTCACCATGCAATCAGTAGCATTATTGTCTTTTCCACATTCAGTTACTCCATGTCTTCTTCTCATGTTGTACAAAAGTTATTCTTCTTCTGCTAAGAACAGAAGTTCACAGAAAAGAAAATTCCTTTAAAACCAGGGAGGAATTGGCCCTAGTCTGCGCCCTTGTGGCTAAACCTTTTAAACCCGCCGGTAGACACAAACTATGCAAGCAAGTGTGTGAACAATGATGCAGATGATGCAGCAGTTACCTATGTACACCCTAGCTTTACAATGCGTAAGTGTATTTACACCTTGACTCATGTGACCCTAACAACCCACATGTGACCTCAACACCATCCACAAGGTGTTAACAGTCTTTGTTATAAGCTATGGATTGCTTCACACTGGAAAAACTTGAACTAAACGAAACCTGCACTAACAAAGAAGTCTAGTTTGGTTACCTAAAGTTACTTTAAAAAAGCAGTTCAAATTGATCAAATTGATAATGTACGTGTGATACATAATTATCTTACAAAAAAGTCAGAAGTCAGCAAAAAGTGTGATGTATTTCATAAACATATGACCAAAAAGACTCAGCAATATGTTAAACTGTATCAATTTGGATTTTGGTTAAACTAAAGACAATATGTGTAAATTAGGATTACAGGATGGTTACCACTTATAACTAAATCGATGTTCTGGAGAAAATTCTGAATAAAATACATAAGCAAAAACAGAATAACAAAAATAATCTCTACCTTTGCAACATTATCAGATTTTAACATTCTGGTTTTTTTGGTTGCAGAGTGAAAACAGAAAACAAGCCTCAAGTATTCCAGAGAGGCCTAAACTAATTCAAAACACTGTTAATATTTCATAATGAAGCTAGCACTGTGCTTTGGGTGACATATTTCTGCCCCACCCCATATGATAAAATCACTAAAATGTATTAATTAGTCTGTGTCTCAAGATGAACAACAAACTGTATCCAGCTCATGTCCCTGTAGGAGCATGTTTTATGAGTCTGGGGCCTAAAGGGATGGTTGATTTGGGGCATTTATCACTTTTGTAGAACACATTCTAGAGATATAAAACTGTTAGTCCTTGTTGCATTTGCATTTGTTTGGAAGACAAGGACAGAGAGAGGGTTAATTACTGAACTCACCAATGCAGCTTATCTAATGAAATAATTACCCTGGGAGGTGCTGTCACCCCTGGCATTCCGGGCTCACAGCCTTCAGAACTCTGTATGAATAATTGCTGATGAAAAAGTGGGATCATGAATACATAATGTCTTAATGCTTATCCTTACTGCGTCTCTGTTGTATAGTATGTCTTACAACAAAAATGTGAATGCTTAGTATCAGTTAATAATAACTGATACATATAATTATATTATTATACTGATAATAATAACTGAGTGGTGGTGACTATTGAGATACGTAAAGTTTATGGAGCCCTGAACCTTGGGCACACATACGATTGTTGTCATTCCAGATCATTCTCATTCCCAGAGCATAATGCAAGAAAAGTTTGAGGCTGGACTGTATCCTGGGAGTCTGATCCTTAAATTGAGCAAAGTCTTCCCAGCCTCGGCTTGTACTACTGACTGTACTGTAGCTGGCAGCTCTGTGTGCATGG
This sequence comes from Sandelia bainsii, assembly GCA_032362345.1. NCBI lineage: Eukaryota > Metazoa > Chordata > Actinopteri > Anabantiformes > Anabantidae > Sandelia > Sandelia bainsii. The sequence goes on along the minus strand of JAUMHL010000027.1, from coordinate 857,555 downwards.
CTGAATGACCTTAGCACAGTGAGACACACACATACAGACACACACAAAGAGTAAAATAGACACATGGAAGTATATACTGTACTGTATATACTGTACCCCCCAACCACCTAGCCACACACACACACACACACACACACACACACATGCAGGCTGCCCATCCCCTGTTCTCGCTTTGTTCACTTACTCTCTTTTTCCATCAGCCATGCCCAGCTGCAGCTACTCAGCAGTATACTGTAAATACTCCTCACTGCCTGTCGCTGCCAGATTGTTGTTTGAGCTTCCCTCGTTGTCACTCCATTGTCACCAGCTTTTGTGTATCTTGGACGTTTTTGTGTCTTGTTAGTTAAAGTTTATATGCTTAAGAAACCTGGTTAACTAGAAATTTGTGTATGCATATGATTTTGGAAGAAAGGCTCACAGATCATAACTATTTAGAGACAGAGGGCTTTTTGGATATGTGTGTCAGGGTAGCTCCTTTTTTCCAGTGAAAACTATCTGCATTAAAGACCTACAATGAGAAAATAATAATGGATACTATAATAATCCCTTTGGGGAAATTCTTGTAGATAGGCAGCCAAACTTAAAGTGACAAGGGTTTAACAACAGCTCTTTTCTAGCAGTGATTTGACTCTCCACTTTTATCTACCTCAGCTGGGTCTCTCTCTCTCTCTTCTCTCTCTCTCTCTCTCACACACACACACACACACACAAACACATTTGAGTCACCTGAAATGACTTTTACGGCCCTCTTGTTTCAACATGCAGTGTACAGGTCAGGTCACTACTTATTTGTTTGGTGCGATATTTGACCATAGGTTGCAATCTCACTGGTGCTCAATAGTACTGTATATACTATTATACTATTATTATAGTATATACTGCAATACTTTTCCTTGCCCCACCTTTTTGTATAAAGTAGCACCCTCACTGGGCTATTAGTTGGTGCAATACTCTATTATTTAAGCTGCAATATCAATGTCTTTCTTTCTCTCTGTATTTATGATGCTCTTTCTCTGGTTATGTTACCTCATGCTGGTTCAACATTCTTCTTCTTTTATCTGGGATATTTTCTTCGGATCTTGAGATAGCACCTTTTTTGTGCAGTACTTGGCTTTTGTGCACATCAAGTGCCTCTTCTTTAGATATTTTGCGGCACAAGCCTATGTCTTTAAAAAAATGGTCGAGAGAACCTCTAAAGAATTACTGTGTTTATGTACACCTGTATCTGTGCAAATGCCAAATAAAGAACTTGAATTGACTTGACTGTGTCCTGCGTTACAAAATGAAATGAAAATAATAGATATTAAAATATGTATTTTACATATTAAAGTACATAAAATAAGTGGGGCTTATGAGATGTTTATTTAAGTAGGTTTGTCTGTGCTTGAATTAGACTCTATAGCTGTTTTAGAGCATCTGCATACAATTCTATATATAGTTTCATCTTAACTTTATATATCATTAATTGGGCAGAACTGAGGACAAGCCTTTTCCAAGCTTACTTCAGCCTACAGCTCCAGCTCACGGGAGCTAAACATACAGGGCTGTTTTCAGGTCAGTGCTGTTGTTTTCCAAAGGTGCACTGAAGTTATTCCCTCAGCTATATCAGGGCAGAGCAATCTTGTGTACTGCGCTCAGAGCAGGTTGACTGCTCAGCGCACTAGTATTTGTTATCTGGCACACCTACATAAACTAAAAGCATACATTCATGTTTTGTTCATTTTCTGTTCTACATTTTTCAACCAGCTCACACATGAACACAACCAGAAAAAAAGGCATTTCCGTCACTTTACAGCTGTTTGAAGGCAGCAGTATGTTCCATTTGCAATCTCTGAGTAGGGGATGTTGTGACCTGTCAAGCTACAATTGCAGTACACATAGCCGATCATCTGGTTAATTCTGTGCAACAACTGCCTGACAGTTGCAAAATAACTACTGTGCACATCAAACCCATAACAAATAATTCTACTGCCTTTACTGCAAATCAACAAAGCCCAGCTGGAGTAGTGAGTTACCTCCAGTTTAACAATCTACATACAGTCAACCTATTGGCAATATGTACAGATCAGTGATGGGCAGGGGTCAACATGGAATTTTTTTTTATCCTGGCCAAGATTGACAAGTGTCAGAGAAAACATGCTTTAGTGTCAGTGCATCACAGTGCTGACCCTGCCCATCACAACACTAAAACCACCAGGTGATTTTACTGGCACCTGACATTTATTAACTGCTGTTCTTGTTCCTGATGATGGTTATAAAGTAAAACTGAAAGCTGAAAACTGAAAATTGCCACCACTAATTTTATTTATGTTATCCTTACTTACAACACTGTGGTGATTTTACATTTACCAGAACCAAAATGACTTAAATTTGCACACACAGTGAGAAATGTGGAGTTCACCAATCTAAACAGCACTTGAACATGTGACCAGTGTGCTGGGGGCCAGGATTCGATTTAAACCACGACTCTTGATTCAGGGGTTGGAATCATAGAACACCGCTTTACTGGCAGAGCCATAGCAAGCCCACCCTCTATTAAATGATTAGATCACTAAATAAAACTGATGATGACCATCAGATATTCAACATGATTGTCAACAAGTTCCCTCTCCACAGGATATCCAAACTGTCAATGTGTCATTAATGGAGATAGTCTGGTGTTTAAAAGGGATGAAAGTAGAGAATGTGATTGGCCATGATTGTCACCTCTTACTTTAAGTATGACAGTGTTTTCTTTCTGATTCCACCATACATCCAGAGAAAGCATAGTTCCACAAGGCGAGATACATTGGCAGTGGTCCACACACCGCCAGATTCACAAAAACAGAGCTCAAGTTGAACATTGTTCAAATTGACAATGTAGTCTTTCTCTTTATTTGATCAATTACCAGTTATTCAGATCACCTTTCTGTCAGTGCAACCATGTTTATGTTGTAGTTACAAAAAAACAGAAAAAGAGGCAGTACTAAGATCTAACATGTGTGACTAAGATCTAATTTGATAGAAAAACTAGATTAGATTATGTAAAATGATAAATAGAGTCACAGAGAAATTATAGAAATACTTTTCACAGCCACATACAGCACACAGAGCAGTGGTGAGAATATATAGATATATAGATAATCACACAAGGTGACTCTTGTGATGGATCAACATCGCCATGGCAACGGCATAAGTAGTGTGTTTGTGTGTGAGTGTGTGCGCGCGTGAGTGAGTGTGTGTTGTCTCCCAGGGGATTTGCTGAGATTTATGTGGCTGTAATGGCAAGCAGTGATTTGCTGCGCTGCTGTGGCAGACTACTATCTGTGTTCAATAGAGACACAGAGACAGTAGGGAGACTACAGGACTAACTGATACAGAGCGAAAGAGAAGCAAGAGCAAAACAGCACCCAGAAAGCAGGAAACTGAGGGATGTAGATGTTATAAGAGGTTGCTAACCTCAGCTCCTACAGCTCCCAGAAGGTAGAAATACTAGTACTATTATGACTCATGGGAAATTATATTGCCCAGTATTAACCAAATAAGCAGTTTGCCTTTGTTATTATGTCAAAATACTCATGTTTTACTGTAGATGTTCATGCAGCAGATGAAAGTAAGCATGTAGGAGAAAATACATAGTCAAGCAGAGGTCAGTGGAAGAGAGGCTAACATGGAAGGGGCAGTGTGCATACACAGGTATACGGTGTAGCCATTTTTATGAAGGGGGATTTACTAAAAATATCAGAATCAGAATCAGCTTTATTCGCCAAGTATGCTGCACATACAAGGAATTTGCTTCTGGTCTTTTGTGGCACTTCTAGGACGGTACAGACATTGACAATAACAACAAAGAATAGGTTACAGACAACAGCTACAGAATTGGTTGTGAAAAACAGTGTCCACGGTGGGAGGAGTCTGAGCTGATTTTCTCTCTCGCTTTCTGACAGGTACAGTGTACAGGTCCTGGAGAGAGGGCAGAGGTGCACCAATAATCTTCTCTGCAGTTCTAACTTTTTTTTTTTTTTTACTTTAACCTAATTGGAATTTGTAAAGTTTGCACAGTCTTTAGAATAGGGATGGCTCAGGAT
>JAUMHL010000027.1:832451-853388 GCA_032362345.1 Sandelia bainsii | reverse complement strand
CAACTGACCTGTTTGCCCTGTAGGCGAACTGCAGGGGGTCCAGCAGAGGGCCTGTGATCTTTTTAAGGTGGGCAAGCAGTAGTCGTTCAAAGGATTTCGTGACCACAGACGTCAGAGCAATCGGCCTGTAGTCATTTGGTCCTGTTATTATGGATCTCTTAGGGGCTGGAATTATAGTTGAATGTGAACTTGACACAACTGCAGGGATCTGATGAATATTCGGGTGAAGACTGGGGCCAGTTGGTCAGCACAGGCTTTTAGGCAGGAGGGGCTCACTCCATCTGGGCCTGTGGACTTCCTTGTTTTCTGTTTGTGGGAGAGACGTCTCACCTCCTCTTCAGATATCCTGAGGGCAGTGGGGGTATCTGGAGGAGGTAAGGGGGAGGTCAGGGGAGTCTGGGTGTCTGGAGGAGGAGGGGGAGGTGAGGGGGAGGTAAGGGGAGTGAGGGGTGCATCGCACATTGAGCTGGTGGAGGTGAGAGATGTGGGGTTTTGTCTGTCAAACCTGCAGTAAAAGTCTGCAGTCTTTGTTTCCCTCAGCAGGTGGGGAGGGTCTCCTGTAATTTGTAATGTCCTGCAGGCCTCTCCAAACCAATGCAGGGTCATTGGCCGAGAATTTGTTTTTTAATTTCTCAGAGAATTGTCTTTTGGCCTTTTTGATCTCCTTTGTCAGTAGGTTTCTGGCCTGCTTATACAGAAGACTGTCTCCACTTTTATGAGCCTCCTCCTTGGCCTGATGGAGCTGTCTCAGTTCAGCTGTGAACCAGGGCTTGTTATTGTTGAATATGCGATATGTCTTGGTAGGCACACACACATCTTCACAGAAACTGAGCGTCTTCAAAAACAGTCCAGTCTGTGCAGTCAAAGCCTGCAGCTCTTGCTTTGCCTCGTTGGTCTATCTTTTCACAGACTTAACTACAGGTTTTGAACATTTAGGTTTTTGCCTGTAGGTTGGGATCAGAACCAGACCAGATGCGCGAGGGACAGAGCGGTGATCCAGGGTATTGTTTTCTCTAGTGGGCCAGTTTATGTGCTGTCTATATTTGGGTAACTCATGGCTCAGATTAGCTTTTTTAAAATCTCCTAGTGCTATGAAAACTGAGTTAGAGTATTTTTGTTCAAAGCCGGTTATATGATCGGCTAATTGCTGCAGTGCATCTCTAACACAGGCCTGTGGTGGGATGTAAACTCCGACCAGCACATATAAGGAGAACTCGCGCAGTGAATAAAACGTAGTTTGGGCTGCAGTATCTGCCTAACACTGTGACATCAGTACACCAACCTTCATTGACATAGAAGCAAAGTCCTCCACCTCTCGTTTTCCCCGACAGCTCTGTTACACGGTCCGCACGGTGAAGGCGAAAGCCAGGTAGCTCCAGTGCACAGTCAGGTGTGGAGTCATTGAGCCAGGTTTCAGTGAAGTAGAGAGTGGCAGAGCGTGAAAAGTCTTTATTTGACCTGTTCAGGAGGAGCAGCTCGTCCATTTTGTTGGGCAGGGAACGGAGATTGGCCAGGTGAATTGATGGGAGAGAAGTGCGTAATCCCCGCTGCTGCGCGCTTCCCCTGCCTGCGTCTTCTCCATGTCCCATAGGCGACCTTTGCTCCCCCGTTCAGGGCCTCCAAGTATTTCCCAGGAACGATAAAAAGTGGGAGAAGAAAGTCTGGAGTAGATTGTCCAATGTTAAGCAGATCTACTCTGGTATATGTAATAGGATTTGAGTACACAAACACACATAAAGTAGAAAAAACAAGACAGAAAGGAAAAAGTCCTAGAGAGCGATGGACCAAGGCAGCCGTCTGCGGCGCCATCTTGGAAAAGTGTGAAATATCAAGAAACCTATTAGTGTCGGGCGCAATGCTCCAGCCAGTCAGCTGGACATTTTGAGAAACATCAAAAGTCAAATGATCAGAAAGGTTGGAAACAGTAATCAGAGCTAATAGAAAGTAAGCATGCCTGAACTGTTGGTAATAATCCTTTATTGCAATGGACAGTTTGGGTAAGATAAGATTGAATCAAATGCAGTTGGTTGTTGTCAACGTCTTACTAGAACTCTGCACTTACTGCAACATGGTGAGTATAGTGAGGCATTGGCAGACTGAAGGCCAGCACTACAAAACAAAACCTAGAACCTGTGTGTTTTGGTCAAGGTGGAGTCTGAAGCCACAGTATGCCCACATACCAAGACACCACTACACACACACTACTGGTGAAAGGTATGAAACATGATGCTCATAACACACAGAAATAAGAACGCAAATCAGAGCTGTAGCAAATTCAGAACACTTCTATTTCTACAACCAAAAAGACTATATACACTGATTGTCCATACACTTTATATACGAGCCACAGAAGCACTGCAGTTGAAAGAGCACCACCATGGCAGTAGGCATCTGTTGAAATTACACCCTGTTAATAGCAGGCACCAAAATGGCGGCTATGCAAACTGCAAAAAATAATAAAAATAACGCTATTTTAAAAGCAGTGGCACATTTTGAAAAACAGTGACCTTTTCTTCACAGAGAAAGTTTTTTTAATTTAAAATGTCTATTCTGACTGTTTGTGGTGGACAGTGCTGCTTTCCTGCTTTGTTGTTTAGTGCAAATGTGTTTGAAACTTTAGTGATCAAGGTTGTGGACCAAAGGAAACTAAATAATCTATAGATAACTTTATCAATCCTGGCTGACTGTGGAATACACATAAATCACACCCGTTAAATATTTTCAAAGTTCGGGGCATTTTTTACAAATGAACATGTAGGTCCATTTAGACTTGTGTACTTACATGTGGTGGGTTTGTTACAGTTGTGTCCATGTCTGAAGTACTGCGGGTTTTCTATGATGGGGATTCTGGTCATTCCAATCACCACAGTGTCTGGCCCTGCATCCAGGGTACAAGGGCTGATAATCCCATGGTTCACATGATGAAGGGGGCTGGCAGAGTCTTCCTCGCCACTTATCACTGCTACTGGTCCTGAGAAAACAGAGAGTGTGATTATGAATATGTCTTTACCGCAGCGTCGCAGATTAAGCCAGCAAACCGACATCCAGGCATCTGCTGTAAGCTGGCCAGCCAGTCACTGACACAGCCAGCCTGTCAGTCAGTCATTTGCTAAATCATGCTTGCACTAATGCAGTTCATGATTCAGTCAGTGACTCAGCAAAGGCTGCTGGGTAGTTACTCATTTAGTCCATCAATCAGCCAGTCAGTTCATCATAATCCCATTTAGAAAAAAACAGATATTTCTATCATTAAAAATTGAATTTACGTGGATTATTATTATTATCAGAATGAGACACAAGATAAGAAATACCATTATGCGATATGCACTAATTGACCTACAGAGTAACAATTCATATCAGAAAAGGATCACTTTCACTCTTTAAAAAAACTATCCTAGCAGCTGTCCTAGCAGTGAATCTGCTAATGACCTTAAAAATAGAACCTGATTATTTCATACAGTGTGGGCACATCGCATTTGCTGACATTCAATGTCAGCATTAAGTTGGATGGAGAATTTATTCACATGCTGAAATATTTAAATATTAAGTTCACATTGCTTTAAAAACTGAAGATCTAGTTCTAGTAGCCCAGGGTATCTGGAATACCTATCTGTGATACCTCGCCTGAAACAGGGAACCTAGGGCTCCTCCTTGAGCTACACCTGAGTTAACTTGTGGTGGCTGGACATTGGTCTAAGGGGCTCGTTTGAGCACAAACAACAACCTGAGGAAAATACAGAAAATGAAGCTGCCACCGTTTCGGCCCTCCTGCACAGATAGGAATCTTGTTTGGGTACACTGCAAACAGGGTGGTGGCAGACTTTGGTGTCATAGACTAGTTCTAGGGGCATGGAAAGGAGCTGGAGTTGGTGTATGAGGTGGAACAGTATCAACTAGAAACAGACAATATGGCACTGCATTGGCAATGAAACTAAATGTCTCAACTTTAGCCAGGGTGAGAGGTACTGGGTGTAGGAGGTTGGCCCTTGGCGACTCCTTCTGACAACAAGTTGTGCAAAATTGCAAGTAATGATTTGCTGGTAACACCATGTAATCATCATATTTCTCATCCAAGTCTTGAAAATATTATATGATCGCTTAATCTAACAGAGTGACATCAGGAAAAAATGGTGTTGTCAGAACCGGGTATTACTCACAAGCAAAATGTAATTAGTTTTATATGTTTTAATATACTAGAATTGCAACCACAGTAAAGTATTTTGTTTTAATTAGTGCATTACAGAATTTGACATTGTATTCATATTCAGCAAATTCCATCACATTTGTTGATTACAGTGTGCACAAAATTACATTTACATAGCTTTAGTTGAGTTTTGAAATGGTGAATTTTGTTTCCCAAGTGTTTCCATGGTGTCCACAGCAGGTCAGGAACACTATGAGGTAGAACGCACAGCAGGAAGTCTGCTTTGTAGTCCAGTCCACTGGGATCTGAACTCACAGGAGACCACAGAAGACAGGTAAACAGTATGGACAGGCATCCAGTCCATCACATACGCCTCTCTCTCTCTCTCTCACACACACATACACACCTACACACACACATGCAGTCATGTCTCATTTGTGACGACACTCGTTGACATAATGCATTACCTAGCCCCTTACCGTAACCCGAACCATCACAACTAAACACCGAACCCTAAACTTTATCCTACACACACACACACACACACACTGATTCATTTCCCTCTCAAATTCACTTAGTCATGAGTTTAAAGTCATAAGACCTTTGCTAAAAGTCAGGAGCAACATCTCACTTTTCATTATACTGTATTTTTGGTTGTAGGTTGATACTTGTACATCTCCAACTGACTGTATTGTACGGTTCGTGTTTTACAGTAGGTGCTGATGTGTGTGCATACTTTAATGATTTCATGTTCAGATTTTGTTATGCTTTCTCTCAAAACCTTTTCCTCAGACTCAAAACTTCCCTGCTCACATTCAGATTTGCTCTGGTCCTGCGACTGATCAACACATTGGGTTTGCAAACTTCAGTTGCCTAACCAAGACAGCAGCGAGCCTCCAAAGCATGGCTGGACACTTACAAGCAACGGTGCTTTTATGGACACCTGAGTCTGCCGCTTATTGGATCCACAAATAGGGGCAACTATTTAAAGCTTCTTTCTTTTCTTCCTGAAATGAGCACACACTTACATTACCACATGTCCACCAGTGTTTACTGGGATGTCAGGCAAAATAAAAAAACGACTGAATAATGCTATTGCTAAAATGGTGGCGCAGGAGCTAAAAAGAAAAAAAGATAATAAAGCACCGTTATGATGGATGAGATAACACACGTGTGTAATGCTGCGCAGCTGGCAGTGGTGCTGCGCTACGTGATGGACACTGGTGTTAAAGAGTGATTTGTCAGATCTGAAGATGTCTGCAAACTAGTCGACATTGCTCTTATCAGTTTGTTGGAGGAATACAAATGCCTGGATAAAGTTGTAACAAAGTGTTTTGATGGTCCAGCGCTCATGTCATCTGAAATAAATGGGGTGCAGGCTAAAGTTAAGGAGAGGCAAACTATGGCTTTATTCATACACTGCTCCTGTGTGTGTTATGCATCCACTGAATTTAGTATTGAATCAAGGGGCCTCAAAGCTCAAAGAATGTAAGATCTTTTCTGCAATCTCAATGGCCTAGCTGCATTTTTCTCCAGGTCCCCTAGATACACGCAATTACTTGATGACATTTGCCAGAGCGTCATCAGGCAAGGATAAGATTTGGCAGTACACATGAAGATTGGCCAGCACAGTCTTTGGGAAGAGAATTGCCCCAAAGGAGCTGTTTCAGCACATGTTGAAACATGACGATGAGTACGACAAGGACTCTGTGAAATGTGCTGATGGATTTAATGCATGAATGATTTAGATTTTTGTCTTTTGCTTGACACATTTAATGGGATTTCTGTGTATTCAGATCTGCTGTTTGGAATATTACAGAAAAAAACACTGGATATACGATTCTGTATGGAAAGTGTGAATGAGTTTTGTGACACCACTGAGCAAGAGAGGGGACGATTTGGTCAGATCTATGAGTTTTCGTTAAATGTTTTGCCATATACAGGATTGGTTACAATCATGATAAATGTATGTTTCTGTCCCTTCTTGACCCCAGCAGTTCCAGATATACCAGAAAAAACAGTCTTTTCCAGCTTAACACAGAGCCACGGACCTCCATTTGATCTATCCTGGCTTAAAACAGAACTGACTGTAATGTATGCTATGACTTATTTTGAGGGGAAAGGCCCAGTTGATCTTTATGTTTTCCTTCAGCAGAAAAATCTGTGAAAGAGCATGGGTCAGCTGTACACATTGGCATGTTTGGCAGTGATTATCCCTGCATCCAGCGCTTCTGTCGAGCAGACATTCTCAGCCCTAAAGTGAATTCAAATTTACACTAGAAATACGATGGTCTCGAGACACACAGATAAACTCAGAAAACCCCCCCACAGAAAAACAGAGGCATTGAACTCTAAAAAAGGAGGATGATTTTGTCTACAAATAACCAGCCCTTTCAGTGAGCATAATGCATTTAGTTTAGTTTATAAATATGTTTATATGTGTGGCATGGCTGTGACTAGAGTTTTTGGAGACTTACTAAATTGTGTTAATTGGATTTTTATGACATTCCAATGCTATTGTTTTAGTTTATTCCTTCAGGCATTTATTCTGGCTACATGAGATGCCTGTCTGTGATGCCACATCCTGTTACACTGCATGTGGCATCATAATGACAGTATTAAGAAATGGGTTAATTAAGTTAAGACACCACTGAAGACCTAGATGTGAAATGCACAGCATGCCACTGCTGTTAGCAACGCTTGCTTGCCAAAGCTCAGGCAAGGTGAATAAAATAAACACAGTGTGGTACTGAAAATCTGAACAATATTTGACCAGTCTGTAAAATGTTCTTCTTTATATCTCTACCTCATTCCTTAATCAAGGAGTCGTTTAGGTTATGTTCTTACACTAATCAGCCACAACATGAAAACCACCATTAGCACATTGACTAGTCTGCGGCTATGCAGCCTCATTAGGAACAAGCTCGATGCTCTGTGTGCTCTGACACTTGATCATAGCCAGCATTAAATATTTTTAGCAATCTATGCCACAGTAACTCTTTTGTAGAATGGCACCAGACAGGCTACACTTCATTTCCCATGTTTATCAGTAAAACCTGGGTCCCTGTGACCCTGCTGCCAGTACAGCAGTTGTATACTAAAAATAAAAGTTGTCTATATTAGAGGTGGCTAACCCTGGAGCCACATGGTTTTCCAACAATCCCTGAACTCACCTGATTTAGGTAATCAGCATGAGGTAGGGCAGGGATACTTGGAAAACAAGCAGGACCATGGCCTTTGAGGATCAGGGTATTGTAATGAGATATGTGTTAGATGCTTAATTTTGAGAGTTATTTCTGGGAGATTGTTAGACCTGTGCTTCATTGGTCAGGCTCTACACCCTAAAGCTGTACTTAAGGAACCAACAGATTCACTTATTCATTCACTCTCATTGTACACAGTGTTTTGAAATTGAATCGTCCTTGTACTGCTTGGCCACAGACCTTGATCCTTGATTCTATTCCCTATTCACTTTTCTCCTTCTTATGGTGTTCTGCTGCAGTAATTGAATTCCTGCCATGGGAATCATTACAGTTTTATCATTACTGGACTCTACTGAGTGTGTGCTGTATGTACACAGGCCTCATCCTTAGGGACTAAAGAGTCCGATGTTGTGTGGCAATACAACCGGTGAGAACTACTGATGTAGGGTTGTGAATATTCTCTAGTGGAAGCAAACACATCAGGCTGCTGTTAATACAACTGACACAGTCAACCTTCACAGATGACAGAAAACAAGGAGGCACTGGACTGTGAGGTGGTGGTGTGGGAGGGAGGGTTTTGATGGAAATAAGGACAGGAGAACATAATGAGAGAGGAATAAAGGAAAGAAAAGAAATAAACCTATGAGACCATAAATAAAAGGATAAAATAGGAAATGAGATATGGAGAAAGGATGGAGGCAGGATGATTAATTGTAAGGTTGGATCCCAGCAGGAATGCAACACATGAAAATAGAACAGCTACCGTGTTTATGACTGATTTCAAATACAGACTTTTTACCTATGGTAAAGGTACAATCAATGGGATTTTATCAGAGTCAGTCATAGATGCTATTCTACAGAACAATTTCAAACCACTTTCATTTCATTTCAGTTAAGTTACTCTGATCAGGATGTTAATTTGTGAACGTAAAGTAATGTTGAGCTGGGGCTAATCGAATCATGACTCCAGCTATAGTCTGTGTATATTTAAGAGCAAAGACTAGGGGGCAACTAGACCGACTCCTTCATTGCCTCATGTTGCCTTTGTCTGGGCTGAAAAATAGTACTAGGAAATAACTGTCTATATCAGCAGGTGGTGGTGGTAGTAGTCTCTATTCATCATTAAAAAGGGAAAGAAGACCTAAAACTGCAATATTTTCACACCACACTCAAAAGACACAAGCTCAAAAGACAGTTTATAGCTACCTCAAATCTAGAATATGTGTGATAAGATGTTGTAGATGACATCTGGGGTCAATTTCCCTTCTCGTTCAAAGATTCACAAAGCTGAACAGCTAGTCAAAGTGGTCTCTTTCTCACCGATCATCATCATCGGTCATTTGCCTATTCAGTAAGCTAAATCTGCCGAAAAGCTGTTGACGAGGGTCTGACCAGTGCTGCGTAACACAGTGCAAAAACTAGGTTGACAAATGCTTACCAATGGCCTGACATTGGCCAACTGCTGATTGTTGGCTTGGTGTGTCATAGCCCCACCACATGGACATGACACTGATATCAATCTCACCTTGAGAGAGAAACCAAACTAGTAATTTTTCTTTCCCAAAATGGTGTACTATTTACATGTTAAATAGTATTTTATTATAGTAATAGGTTTTGATCTATCAGTGTGTTGAATTGAAGAGCCCAAGGACAATTCAACATGTGGATCAGAGGAGCTGGTGATCCAACCAGTGACCCTGCTGCATGTGGACAACCAACTTAACCACCACTACCTCATTATTCTTAGCATGTTTTTTTCCACGTGCATTAATTCATGCTCAGATTTGTAGTAGCTCTGTCATCCACAGGGACTCTCAGTGAGCATGTTGAGGATTTGAAGTTTGCTGGACACTTGAAGAGAACATGTTGTGATTGACATGTTGGCTGCTGCGGTGATCAGACCTGTGACCTTTGTCAGTTCACTGAAGAAAATATGCAAATTTAGGCCATGTGTCAGAAAAGCTGACATGTAGGCTACATGGTCAGCTGATAATAGAGTGACATGGAGACATGTGGGAAAAATGGAGGAAATGGTGTCAGAAATTTTATGGTAGGCAGTTTTTTGGGGAGCATGAAGGTCATATTTTGGATGGTTTTAGTGGACCAATGGGCAGAGGTCCTGGGAATAAAGCTTACCATACTCTGGCTGACAGCAGACATGTAGCTGCTTTCTCTCTCTTTCTGCTGTACTCAATTATGTTATTCTACAGGAAAGCAGAGACCCTAATGGTTTATTGGAACTACCACGGAATCTACTTGAAAAATAAAAAAATGTCTTTAGGTCATAGTGATTTATGCTGTAGTTTACAACACGACCACCCCCTCCATTTTGCTCGCTGCCCAGTAGGCGCCACAGTCTTTCAGTCACACTTTATTACTCACATTAATCTAATAGTCCTCCAGTATCAATGCCTGCTTCTCACTGGCTGACAGAGCAGTCAGTCAGACTTTATTACCTCTATAAATCACCTGGTCAGCTGTTAGTGTCGCTCTGCCATTTCTGAGCACTGGAGTATGCACGATGTTTCTCAAGCTGAACTAAATGTCCTGATGTCAGCATACTGCAAAGGCTGTGCTCTTTTTGCCAGTGCTATAGGGTTTGCCAACAACATCATGCTCCTTTCTTCATTCATTGCCTTGCATTAAAGGATAGATTTGCAGTTTTCAAGTCTGCCTTACCTGTGTGAAAACTGAAAGGAATCTCACTTGCTGTAATCATTCCTCTTTTTCAAATTGGACACTGGAGAGATTGCTTCCAAAATCCCTTTCAATGGAGGTGATGGGGGCCAACATCCGCAGTTCTTGTTCTATATTCAAATGCTAATATAAGCTTAAACAGTCTGAGCATATAAAAAAAAATATAAAGTTTTATTAGTGTGAAATTTCCTTTTTGTATTTACCTGTTGAGTTGAAGTGGAAAGAAAGCAACAAAATGAGGGAATTTTGTACTAAGAAGGAATATATTTAATGTGACTAATTTGGAAGATGGATGTCATAATTTTCACAAAATGACAGACCCAAGTGCACACTAGAGCAGAGATGGCAAGGTGACAAATGGATTTTAATGTGACAAAGCAAGACTGAACAAACAAAGTGAAAGTGAAAATCCTCTACAGAGGAAAACGACAATAGAATACTAGAACAAAGAAAAGAGCTAGATTGATACAAAAGTACTGAAACAACGAGGAACAACAGCCAGGGGCTAAACCACTAGCAAGAACCTAAAGTTGCTTTGCATATAGTGGAACCCTGGACTTCTCTAGGCTTTAACCAGATGAGCTGCATGTGAAAATGTAAACGTGTCACCTCAGAGGTTACCTGGACTTTATCTCGCAAGCTCCCTAGTACAAAATCAGTTTAATGTCTGTGTGAGCCCATGTGTAAATACAGCAGGTAATAGTTTGGAGTGTATTAACAGTCAGTGTACGTAGTTGTAAATAGTGTACTTCCTATTTATTGTAAATGTGTCATTATTCTGTGAGTGGCTTGACAGCAAAAGCAATAAAAAAGTGATACATTTGTAAGTGATCTTATGATTTGATTGGAAGGGATGTGACTCATACAGTATGTGTCTAGATATATGAGTGAAATAGGAGGTTTTGAAGTATGAAAGGCAGTGGTAGCAGCACCAACAGAGTCAATATATGACACTTTTCTTTCACAGCTCTATGATTGCTGTGGCATTTATCCTCCATCTCTCTCTTACCACCCTCTCAGCCCTTTGTCATTGTCTGCCCAAAACCTGTAAATCACTCTGCTGGAAGAGTCTTTGCAAATGCACCTTCACACCTGCCCTGCCAAACACACACACACAGCAGCATTGTGTGACACCTGTGGGGGTGACTCACTTCACTCTTTCACAGGCTCTTAAAGGATGTAAATCAGGTGGTGAACTGACTAGAAAAATCCATCACACAGCTATGTTCAACAGTGTGTTTGTATGCATAAATGTGACATATTCACTATCATGGTTTGAGGCATGTGGGTCATTAGTATCTATGGCACATAAACATGTTGCACACAAACACATATCTTTGTATTAGTATGCTTGTGAAGAGCCTCCATTGTGTCCAATCTTCATCAGTTCAACACGCCTGATCTTCACGTGACCTTAGCCTAGACCTAGCTCTAACAAAAGCACATATACTATATGTTTAAGTGATCACAGCTACTTTATGTGGCTTTTAATACTGGATATATTTTGCTGGAGTTCCCATGTCTCTGGTAAGGCAATGCAGGCAGAGGAGACAAAGAAAGCAGAAGCTGGGCTATTAGTGAGGCTGTAGACCAAACCTTATAGACCAGCACTGCAGAGTCTGATTCTTGCCAAATTCAGGTCTCTTGTCAACTAAATGGACAAGATTAGACTTTGGATTCCTTCACTCAACTTAAACAGCTGTGTAATTATCTTCACATTGTGAACCACTCTGTTCCAGATGATGCTATTGCACTAAGGGACCACCCCTGTGCCCAGGGCAGACGGTGTTAGTGTCATCCAAACGCTGGTGTTTGTACATAGTCCTCGCTTGGTAAGTGGCAAACAATGTGCTTACAACTGGGTAATTACAGCCAATGTGCACAGGGAGTGTTCTTGCTCACGGCCAGCAGAGCAGGAGAGGGCAGCTAGAGTTCTAAAATTCACACACTACTGCACAGCAGAGAGTGAGAGATGGCTAAGAAATGACAAATTCTCAAAGCCGCTGGTCAAAGTGTCTACAATACTTATACAATTATTGTTGGATGCCCCCCTAAAACCTGTTGATCATGCTTAGAAAGGGGTGAGTGAGAAGTTTTGAGAGCCTCATGTCGCATTATAGACCTAGGTCATACGTTTACAACAGGAGCAAGTATGACTTGATTTTCTGACCACATGAATTGTAGGTACTGCATAACAATACAGGGGATCATGTACATAAAGCCGAGCTATCGTTAGGCATCTGTCAGCCTAGTGTTTCCTGTGTGTCACGCATTGTTGGCACTAGTAGACCCCTGTTGGTGGCTTTTCAGCTGATTTAGCATTTTGATTTGGCAGCGAGCCCTATCAGTGACAGACACCACTCCGATTGGCTGTTCAGCATCACCAACCAAAACCAGAAAACACTCCAAAGATGGTATGTAAGTGATAGCATTTATCCAGGAGACTCACAGCTTCTCTTACTCTCTTTTGCCTTGTTGCTCCCTCTCTCTGATCTCGCCTCACTGGTTCTACATTGCTTGTGTCTCGCTCCCAGTCTGCACTAGTGCTATTTCCTCTCTCTCTCTCTCTCCTTATGTCACCCTTACTCTCTTATGTCTCTCTATCTCTGTGATGTTAAACAACAGAGGCAGGCAGAGCATCCTCATCTCAGAGCCTTGAGCACCAAACTGCCCCACACCCAACTTGCCTCTCATCCTCTCTCTCTGTCTTGTAATTGGTTTGTTGCTCAGGGCTTTGGGGGGTGGAGTGTGTCGGAGGCAGAAGGAGGATGTCACACAGGCTGACAGCGAAACAGCAGCATGTAGACAGACAAGAGAAAACAATAAACAAGAAACAATTACACTGCCTGGGTGGTGCTGGCTGACATGGTAGTCTGGTTACTGGTACCAGCACTGAGTTTGCAAAAGATACCAGTAAGTGTGTTACCATCCACCTATACCATTTACTCTGCATTAATACAGAAATATCAGATCAGCTACAGTTAGAGCTGCTTTCTGTTTGGGCTCAAGAAAAAACCAGTTCCAGAACATTGTCAGCTAATGGAGACGGTTATATTCACTAACTCAACTGTCATTCCAGATCTTGCCATTACCAGATCTATCTGCTAACCTATTAACCATTTAACCATTTCCTGCCTGGTCTACACTTGTTTAAACACTGTCCTGTGCAAATCATGCCTCTGAGTTAACACCCTGTTTACATATGTTTTGAAAATGCATCAGGCACAAGTAGACAATGACATATAAAAGTCTGAACAACCATCAAGATAGACTGTGATCAAACCACTCAACAAGGTGGTCTTGGATGCATTTGACCACATACAGTATCTTTTACATTTTAAAACACTAATGCATCCTCCACAAGGCACTTACAAAGTGTGTCATCAATGCAGGACACTTTGGTTGTTTTGGTATGAGACCATGTGACCTGCCCCCCATCGTTCTGAAAGCCCATTTGACTAGGTGCAGCTTCTCTCGGGCATGTTGAAGGTCCGACTATATGTTGTACATTGGAATAAGCGATGCAGTAGTAACACATGGGTTGCTAGACACGCTGGAGATGCATGTATATGGTCAGTGGTGAATGTGATCCCAAGATGCATTTTAAAACCAAGTGTAAACCAGGTCTAAGTGTAGTTTCACTTTTACACTCTTGTCTGTGAAGAGAAAAGGTAGAGGTAGAATATCACTGTTCTTGAATCACAACACTTGCAGTATAAGGATAATAACGAGGACAAAGTGTGTCTTGGATTTTGGATAAACCATGTAGCATCACCTCATTGACTGCGGAGTGCAGGTCTCATGAAGTGTCCTCATAGAAGATCAAATGTGAGGAGAGGACTACTTTCTGCTTCTACCTTTGGAGTCCACATTTGTCAGATCTCTTCAGTGAATGTGGAAAGTAAAATGTTATCATGACATTGTCTGGATTCTAATCCCTAGTGCATCCGTGTGCTACATTTTTCTTTACAAAATGACTCAGATGGATGTCATATCATTAATTGTGTGGTGAATGCAGGCTTTGACACATATTCACAAAGTTTTTATCTTCATGCCCATCAGGGCAAATGAATGCTTTGTATGTGTTATGCTTTGTATCTGGGTTGTGAAGGTTTCATTTCAATAAAGAGAGAGGATGTCTTACACTAAACACTGCACAAATGGTAACATCTGTCACAAGCCTTCAACTCTCCCTTTTTTACCATGATCCTACCTTTCACCTTGCCTAACTGAACGATGTGGATTTAAGAGCTGAAATGATAGCTGAGCACTGTTCCTCTGATTCGTCTCCTCATGCTATTTCATGGTGATGAAAACAGGAGCTTGAGGCAGTTTGTATCTGTTTTGTACTAGTTTAACAATTTAAATTAATGTGTTGATTTAAACTGCTTGAATTGAGACATTTGCTGTCATGGCTGCAGATTGTGTGGCACATTCTGGACACAGTGGAAATGTTCTCCTTCACACACACTGTACCTTACTCACTTATGATTTATATTTATTTCACCACTGGTTTCACACTGTAGCAGTAACGTGCCAAGAAACACAGCAATGAACCAACAAAGGCTGTGAAAAAGAACATAAGATACGAATAGAAAATGCACAATTTGAAATATGCCTTGCAAAATGAATGTAAATGGAACTTTTTGTTCGTTCACAAGAACTCTATATGCACTCCTGTGGAGTTTTTTTCCAAAGGACAGCCATCTCAGCAGCACTCTATCAATCAGGCCTTGTGGTAGAGTGACTAGACGGAAACCACTTTGAGTAAAAGGCAGATGACAGCATGCTTGGAGTTTGTCAAACAGCACTTAAAGAACTGACTGCATGAGGAATACGTTTCTCAGATCTAATGAGACCAAAGTGGGCGGAACTCCAAGCACTACATCTGGTGAACACCAGACACTGCTCATAACCTGGTTAATAGTATCCCGACAGGGAGGCATTGTGGTTGCAACAACATGCTTTTGAGGGGCTTCTCAGCAGCTGATCAGAACTGAACGAAACATGAATGCAGTCAAATAAAGAGTGTTCCTTGGAGAAAACCTGCATAACACCTGAGTCTGTGGAGAGATTTGAACATTTTTTTGAACAACAACAGCAGTTCTTCAGACAACTCCTGTCTAATCTGATGGTGTCTGAGAAAATCTACCAGGCAAAACTGCCCAAATTCAGATGTGAAAAGCTTGTAAAGCTCGAACTGGGTGACCCTGGTCCTTCAGGATCCCTGCCCTATCCACTGCTGATTACCCGGATCAGTTGTGTTTAGATACTCAGAAACTGGAAGATATCATCTTAGATGACGGTGGAATGTGGAAAATAGACTGATATGTCCCAGCTTCTGATTGACTGAACACAACTGATCCAGGTAATCAGCAGTGGGTAGGGACTGGAATTGGAATGGTCTACGCACCAAAGTGGGTGGATTAGCCTGCCAAAGAGGTTTCTACACAGTAGTGATTTAAGGGTGTGAATCCTTTTGTAAATTAAACTTTTAATACATTTGTCAAAGTCTAAAAACATGTTTTTGCCTTCTTGTTATGGGTTATTGTGTTTAGACTGATGGGCAAAAATGGCAATTTATTTATTTAAAATGCAGGTTTAAGTTAACTAAAATGACTAAAATAAACTGAGGTAAAGTACAGAGAAAAGCAAAGACGAAGGTCCCAGTAGCATCTCTCCTTTCTCTCCTCTTCTTATTTCTCAGCAGTAAAGCTTCAAAGTCTGACAGAGCCCAGTGTTCAGCAAAGAAAGAGAGAGAGAGAGAGAGAGAGAGAAAGAGAGAGGAGCCAGACCCAGAGATGGAGTGCTTATGTGCTTCCATCCAAGTCTTGTTATATGAATCATGGTGTATTGAATTGGAAAGGCAGAATGAAAATGCCAAATTCTGATTTAATTTCCTTAATATTACCAAAAACCATTTTTCGCTTCAGTGACAAGGGAACCTTTTTTTTTTTATGAAGAAATATTGAGATAAATACTGACAGAAATGCATTAAGGGGGATGAATAATGGCAATGTGACATTTGAAACAAATATGTGTATGTGTGATGTTCCCAACATAAAGGAGACTGTACCACAGTTTTGTAGCATATCTGAAACATAGCATGTTTTGTTTCCAATATGAAAGATGCCAGTTCTGTGGTCTGAAGACTGGCACTGATGTAACTTGTACACAAAAGGCTAAAAAATTGTCTGAGTCACACACACACACATTGAATGCTTCCATACACAAATGTGCTGACGAATGTGAACAGGAACTGTTGTCTGTCCCTATGTGTCAGCGCTATAACAGACTGGTGACCTGTCCACAGAATACCCCGCCTCATCCAGTGTCATCTGGGGTCAGCTGGACCTGCTTTTTTTGCTTCTTGCCTGCACTCTGCAGACAAACTCAGGTCTGTGGGATGACAGTCATGTTCTGCACACCTACGATCCAACCAAACCACCACCTTGCAATTTGCATTCATTCTAAAAATAAAGACAGAAACTAATCCACCCAAAGATAATGTTCCTGATAAAAACATGATCATTTTTGCAGTTTAGCTGCATAAGAACCAGCTCTTTAGGAGAGTATTTTTTTCATATAGAACTTGGGAAAAGTTCTTGGCCTATAGCATGCTGGTAATAAGCCACTGGCCAACCATAGCAGAGCACACTGTTTCCTGGCCTGCTAGTGTGTTCTGGTCTGGTCTACTCTAGTCTCTAAGGCACGGATGGGCAACCCTGGTCCTTGAAGGGCAGCTGCTCTAACCATCTTAAATGAGGGTGAAGTGGTGGAAGACAAAGTGAATTGGTATCTTCCAACCTCTGTTTGATTTAACATACCTGATCCATAACAAGCAGGGCAGTGTCACTTGAGGACCAGGGTTGCCCACCCCTGCTTTGAGGTATGCCTCCCTCTATTGTGTAGTGCTGTCAACAAGCTGAATAACTGAAATAATAAAATTTAAAACTAAAAATAAATGGCTCATGGGTATAGAATTTACCACTGCAAGGTCTTTGGTATGTTGCTCAAAGACGCTTGGACTGAAAGTCTCCCTTTTCCAAAAATCTATGCTGACACCTGCCTGATAAGGGACGGCCTCACATTTTTCATTCAGTCCACATTCTCTTCTCTCCCCTCACTGCATCGTTCCTCTCCCCCTCCAGGCCAGGCCAGTAATGAGAGAATGTGCAATGAATGTTTGATGAGTGGGAGTTTTAATTTTTCCGCATAGCACAGGTAACAGTTGTGTAATCACAAGATGACACTGGGTGAGAATGACAGAAGTAAAAAAGAGTGTCTGAATATTGTTCACATTCACGTCGTTTTACGTGTCCCTGATTTCATTAACTCAAAAAACACAGAAAAGAGGTCTGCATTGCATTATTATTTATGTGTCAATCTGGCAAACGTTCTAGTATAGAGAATGTGAAGTTATACCGTGTTGCACGCTGGGAGACTGGGGTGCCATTTTGTGATGTACATGCTCTGGCAAACTGCAAGACTACAATTATACTCACAAAGGTAAGGCAGCATTCCTCTTCTAGGGACATTTATTAAATCAAACAAAATACATGACTTTCAAACTTTTGCAAACAATGTCATAACCAATCACTTACGATTTTATCAATCACATTATTAACCATCTGAAACAAACCACAAACGCCTGCAGAGAGTGGTAAGGACTGGTGAGAAATCACCAGGACTCCACTGCCCTCTCTGTCGAGCATCTACAATAGAAGGGCTGCCTCCAGTCTCAAGGACCCCACCCACCCCCAACATGGACTGTTCACACTTCTACCTTCAGGCCACAGGTACAGAAGTGAAATGCTGGATTTTCTTCCCCACTGCCAACAGACTCTTAAACAACTGACAGTAGTTTATAATCATAATCTACCTCATGCTAATGTATTTAACTGTATACATTTCCAGTTTGCATATGAGTATTTGCACACTAAAAGCTGTCTATTGCACATACACTTACAGCTGATGTAGCACACTCCCTACCTGCACATTATATTTGATATAGTTTATACTTCTATTTTGTTTTCATATGTTGCCTTTATAATTGCTTTCATTGTGTCAGAATAAATTTTCTATTTGCTTATTATGTATCTTTATATGTTGATTTTATTATCGTTTGACATTCGTTGTGGACAGAAAGAATTTCATTGTACAGGGAAACATGTTTCCTTACTGTGCATATGACAATAAAACTTTGAATATTGAATCACCACTGGATGAGGTAGTATAATCCACACAGCATGATGCACTTAGCATGATAACTTTCCAGAAATCTTATATCTGATGATATAAAGGTAGTTTTGTTGCCATTGACTGGCTTTTGGTTTTGCTTGCATCCACAGTCTTGGTAACACAAACATAACTCAAAATTGCAAACATTGATTAAAATGTGTTTATTCTGCTCAGAAAAAAAGATTTTGTGTTGTAGAAAGTGATCCTGACAAAAAGGATTGAATAGATTGTTAAGACAGAGGCAGTTTTGGTTGGAGCCTTGTTTCATCAATCAGTTGGTATGTCTAAAAGTGAGAAAGCCAGATTCTTTTGTGATGCACAACAAATCTTTGGAACATTCAAATTCTTGTCTGGAGGTCTTAATTTTTCACCTTCTTCTTTGATGTAGAGGATTATTTTGATTTAATGACTACTTTAATTGTTTTCAGCTCAGCCCCTGAGCATCTTGAGCATCTGGTATTTGGAATACTGTGGATTTAGAAGGCAATTTTAAACCACTTTCACAAGACATTGTATGTAAGTGCAGATGCCGCTGCTGCATTATGGATTAAATTTAAGAATATGGACAGCTTCCTTGAATTCTTCTCTGAATACAGATGAGCAGGCTGAGCCTCCAGGCAGAGAAAGGATGGAAGAAAGTAAAACAATTTAATTAGGTTGGCGTTTTTATTGCCTCCTGTTAGTTGTCAATAAATGTGCCAAAGGTTAGGTGAGCATTCCAATTGAAGCCCAATATTCATGTTAACTGATGCCTTAATCTATCACTGGGGCCCCTAGTGGGTATCAGGTCATGCCATCATAAATCTGCTGGGCTCCATGATAGGTGACACCATTCTCTAGCCCTAAAATACAGTATCTTATGATTGACCTACAATAGCAAACAGTACTTTGAAGCACAAAGTGTTCTTTCCTCTATCTCTCATTGTAAACTAACATTTAGACTTCTTGCCTTATTGTCCTCTATCAAAGCGAATGATGTGTTAATTTCATACTTTGTTACAGTTCTCCTGTTTGATAAGTGACAGAAACTGAATGACCCTCTATGTTTTACCTCATGGTGAGAAAATGGCCCTTTTCAGTTTTTAACTCACTCGACTTCCCACTAAAGGAGGCATATGCTTTGCATGTTGTTAGTTATTTTCACATGTCAAAAAATAACTTGATGGGATACATACATACATACATGCAGAAAATTGGTTTGAATAAGAAACACAAAATATAGTCATTGAAATGTTGCTTTCATCAAAGAATTTTCTATTTGCAGACCTTGGGCAGGTAATTTGAAGTAATTTCCCCCTATGCTTCCTGAAGGAACAAGTTAGTTTGGCTTGAGGGACACTTCTTACATATCATATGATCAGACTATTCCCACTGCCATTCCAAATGCTTATAAGTACAGTAAACACAGCCATAACAGGTCTGGATTCAAGATGGTTCAAGATAGCTTGAAGAGTGCAATGAATTTATAATATCTTACTGATCCCCTACTGGCTTGAAATATTTTCATTTTTCATCCACAACCCACAGAGAGAAAGAGAAAACATTATTATTATTGTCTGTTTGACAGTATTAGAACACAGCTGACCACAATTTAACATTTAACATCTAATAAACTACTGTCCCTAGGTTAGCATGTAAGTTTAATGCCACAGTTCACTGAGCTCTAGGAAACCAAGAGACAAAGAAAGAAATAGTAAAAGTGGAGTGATTGACAAGGGATGAGGCAGAAAGATTTGTTTTGAGTAAACCTCAAGTCCCCAAAGTTTCCACAGTAGAACTAAGAAAGGCAAACTAATCCATTTCTCTACTGTGTTCCTCAAAAAGCACAAACTGCTGAAAGAGCCAGACTAGCACACACACTGCAGCTGCCACCAAACTCTACATAACACACCAGTTCACTTTATCTGAGCCAGTTTCCATGACAATAATCTGCCATTTTACCTCGCAGAGAAATTTCCTGTCATTTCCCAGTTTGAAAGGTAGTGATTGATTATTCTAAATGCCATCCCCCAATTTGATACGCTATAAATAATTGCTAGGGATGCAACACAGTTACGTAATAAATTACATAATATATGTAATATACTTACATATATATACAAAATTAGATAGAAACATCGAAGTGTCCCTGGACAAGACACTGAACCATGAACCATTGGCACCTCGAGGGGCAGTCTGACCACAAGAATTTTTATTATTATTATGTGAGTGTGAATGTTTATCTGTCTATTTGTCAGCCCTATGATAGACTGGTGACTTGTCCAGGGTGTACCCCGTCTCTTGCCCAATGACAGCTGGGATATGGTCCAGCACTCCGGCAACCCCTAAATAAACAAATAGTTAGGATAATGCATGGATCAGATCACATTTCATGAGCAATTTATGTAGAAAACCAGGAAACTGAAAATAGTTCAGTAAATTTTTTCTTGTCACTGTTTTTAAAAAAAATTGTGGAAACAACAAATGTTTTCTCCTTCATCTGCAGACAGGAAACCCACCTATAGAACAAAACACAGAAATGCTGAATTAACTGAATTCCTGCTCCCACAAGCACCTGCTGTAACACAATAGATCTTCTCAAAAAACGGTTTTCAATGGCAACTGGACTTGTTTTAGTTCCTTGACTACGTTTCACCCTCCATTCCAGAGGGC
>JAUMHL010000027.1:793768-811662 GCA_032362345.1 Sandelia bainsii | reverse complement strand
GCCATCATTGCATATTATTAACTTTGTTTCTTCTCTCTCCTCTAGTTGTGCTTCGTCCTCTCTCCCTCTCTCTCTCTCTCTGTATCTTTCTGCAGGTGTCCTCGGCCTTGGAGCTGTAGTTGCTGGTTCAGCCAACCTGCCCAGTGCCTCGTCTGCTGCTCCTTATTGTTGTTTTGATCTCTGTTGCCTGCTGTTCTTTTCTCTCTCCTCTTTCCACTCACCCCAACTGGTCAAGGCACCCTGAGCCTGGTTCTGCTGGAGGTTTCTTCCGTTAAAGGGAGTTTTTCCTCTCTGTTGCCTAGTGCTTGCTTGAGTGGGATTGTTGGGTTTTCCACTACATATTTTGTGTAAGGTCCTAAACCTTACACTATAAATTGCCTTGAGATGACTTATGTTGTGATTTGGCGCTATACAAAAAAAGTTGAATTGAATTGAATTGAATATTAGTATGCATCCCTTTACAATCATGAGTCTGGCTTGAAATGTTGCCAGATAATAATATGTATGTCTCAAAAATAACTGCTTAGAAAATCTCTGGTAGTGTAGTGTGAAATAATCATAACATCTATTTGATTAATCCCACTGCAGCTGTGATGTACTATGCTGTCAGAGAATTAATCATCATTACACTGGGAGCTCATCAGTTGGAATTGTGCATGTTACTTTTTCCTACTTGAATAAAATGAAAAATAGGGGGCATGGAATTGTGGCTAAAGTGGATGCGGATGCTGTTGCTGGAGTAACTGAGAGGGCTCACATTTTGTTGATGATATACTGTAAAATCAACAGCTCAATCTACAGTTAGCACACTGAGGAAGGGTATCAATCCTATCATGCTAGTATTGATCCATTACCGATACCAATGTTGGTATCAATACTATCAACATTTGGATCGATCCACCCACCCCTACTTTCTAATGTGGATATAATATAATCTAGTCAATGGCCACGAGTATGTTCAGCTTTTCCAATCCACTTCTCAATTGGGATTGAAGAACCCACATAACCAGATAACCATATTCAGGATTAGAACATTACTTAGAGTATTACTCATTTGATCTTGCATCTGTCAAGTGACATATGAAGAACAAGTTCCTGGTTTTTTGTTTTATTCCTTTGTGTTTGTTTCATTATTGCCCTGCCTGAAACTGGCCAGGTCTCCGTTGAAAATAGGTCGCTCAGGGGCTGTTACCTTAGATGACAGTTGAATAAAAATAACACATTGTTGAATTTGGCACTATTTTGACAATAAGAGAAATATATTCATAGATGTAAAAATAGCATGTATTACTTCAAGAACTATGCACGGTGTGGTTTGTGATGATGAGTGTCAGGATTATTGGATTTGGAAAAATGTCAGTACTGCAGCAAGAAAAGTCTCTTTGACCTAGGTGGGGCCTGAATGGCATCTATGATCCATTATTATCACACTGAAGAAATCATAACAAATTTACAAAAAACAGTGAAAAAGTTGAAGTGAAATGTGGCTCATTTGTTTTAAAGAGACTTCAGTGTGAGTTCAACAGCTGAAGCACACATGTTTTCCTTTGTAATGTACTGTAGATGTGATGCTGTTGTGACCTTTTTAATCACCATGCGACAGGATAATTTATGTGGCCTTTGCATATGACAACACATTGTAAACAGCCTCTTTGTAGGTCGCATGAATATAAATACACCAATTCCTGGTGCACACACACATACACACACACAGTAGGTCAGATGTGTACGCACTATAATGATGATGGATGGGCCTGTTTAGCACCATAAAAACACTAATAAGTGCTTTCCTAAAATGACCATTAAATGGAAAATACAACAGTCAACCAACAGAAGAGCAGTCTGTGTGTGTATGTGTTTACTGAGTGTACTCACAGTGAACAGTTAGTTGGACGGAAGCATTGGTCATGCCCACTACGTTGGTGGCGGTGCAGGTTAGCAGGAAGTTGTTGTCATCTCTGCTCACATTGACCAAAGTGATGTTGATGGAATGAATGGTGTTGTTGTCGTAGACTTTGGCCTGGAGGGAGAATGCAATAAAATACAAGAGGCATGAGTAAATAATGGCTCAACATGTCAGGTGGGAGTGGAGCATGGGTAGTAATGGTGTACACCAGCATGCTCTTTTAGCAACAGTAACAATGTCGATGTCAGCATCATGCTGCAATCACACAGTGCTGGTTGAATGAAGAGAACGTGTAACCATTATTTTATAATCCAAAGAGGGAGTCTTCACACATGGTGTTAGCTTTCAACCCACATCTTTCAAACTGCTTCCATTAGCTGCTGCTTTCAGTTTTACATACTTAGAGCATTTTTGTAACATCTAAACTGTTCATGTTAATATTGGACTTATGTTATCTTATATATGTACATACAGTAACTAGGCAGAGTGAAACAGTAGCACTCTGCCCACACAGCAAGGAGGTTATGGATTCAAACCTGTGGGTGGGCTGGACCTTTCTGTGTGGAGTTTGCATGTTCTCTGCCTCTCATGTGAATGTAGTCATATTGCATGATGTATTTTACACGTCAAACTGACATCCAGCACTGTACTCTGTCCAGCTGTATTCATTTGTTTCCTTTGGTATTATTTAATTAAATTAATAGAAACTTCAACCAAGTGAGAGGCATTACCACAATTACTTCACCTGTAATTGTAAGTGGAACTGTCTGACACCATTCATCATGTATGTCCCTCCATTGCTATCAGTTTATACCCATATTTAAAAAAATATCATGTATGGTGGCTTTGAAGTTGTTGAAAGACTTCTAGTGCTGAGTAATTAGTAATGTAATTTATGTGAATGATGAGCAAAATGGAACTAAATATATTTTACGAGTAACTTGCCTTACATTGATTAAGCTACTATATCTTTTGTAGGACTTAGCTTCCCTTACAGTATAATACAGTCAGAGAAGCTGGTATTTAACTGTGAACTGCTCTTTACTTGGCAGAGGCTAGCATTGCAATGATGTCAGGAGAGGTTCATTAGAGAGTGCAATACATAACGCATTAATCAATGCTTTATGAATATTAAGTAGACAGCTCCAAATCAAACATCGCTGCCAGATAAAACTGCCAATTTGTTCTCCATGATCTCGTCTAACTAGCTACAGGTAATTAATAAAATAAGACTTCAACACTTCCTCTCTGAGGAAAACTGAGCTGCTGTACAATGGTTTGTTTCTGCTGGAAATCATATCAATGATTGATGCCAACAGACACGCATCAGTTATTTATAAGATAAGTGCCAGCTTCTTGCAGCTACCATGTGTAAAATGTAAAACTCACAACTGTAGCTGTTGTGTGTTTTTTTCAACATGTGTGAATGTGAGTGTGTGCTCTCCCTACCTCTTGTGCATTGATGGAGTGCAAGCCGTTGACAGGCCAGTCCACCTCAGGTAACGGGGAGCCTGAGCCATTACAGATGGCCGTTACTCGATCACCCTCGATTACTGTGAGGTTGCTGTGGCTGACGCTGATATCGGGCAGGTCTGAGTGACAGAGAGAACATAAGAGAAAACATTGCTCATATCATAAACAGAACATTTTTGAAGTTGTTGAAGACAACTCCAAACACTGCCTGACAAAAAACAGACACTGCTCATTACTTTCTAATACCATCCTTATGGTGAAGCATGGTGGTGGCAGCATCATGCTATGGGGGACTTTTCAGTGGCAGGGACAGCAAGACTGGTCAGAACTGGGGGAAGGATAAATGCAGCCAAACGCAGCCTGTTCACTGCTGAATGCAGGCAAGCATGCATGACTCTGACCATTCTTGAGTGGCTTAGCCACAGTCTAGATATAAATCCCTTAAAACAGGGAGAATAGGATAAACTGCCTAAGATTTGAAGCTGTAATTGCTATAAAATGCTTCTAAAAATGACAGCATTAAGGGTCTGAATTTTAAAGTAAAAAATCTGACTACTTGGATTGGTGGTGTGGCAGATTTATATATTTGATATTAAATTAGTTTTCAAAAAAAGTATTTTTTTTTACTTTATCATCATATGTTACTGTGTGTACACTCATTTCAAATAAAACTCACAACACAGTAAAATATAAAAAAAGTGAATGAGTACTTTTTGAAACAACTGTAAATTTTAACTAAAGAAATTATTTAGGAAGACTAGAAGCTTGCAATCAGCTACCAAGATTAAAATTTTTTGCAAGTGTAAAATTACTCCAAGAAGTCAGTTTTTTGTGTGATATTAGACTTTGGCTGCGAGAGCTGAAGTGTAGATGATTAGAATGCAGCCATGCAATACAATGACACGGTTCCTTTTTCAGGACCAACAATCACATTTATGCCTTCTTTCACTGAATATCGCAAATCTGGATGGGATTTCCAGAAGTCGTCTAGGTATTAAATCATACATTTACGCACAAGAATAGCTATGATTGGCAGAGTCATGGAGCCTCATCTCCTCTGGTGTCAGTAAGTCGTCAGATGTTCAACTACTTGGATTTGCTCCCATTCAGACACAAGAGCATTAATGAGGTCCAGAACTGATGTTGTTGATGAGGTCTGGCTAATGGTCGATCTCAATTGTGTTGAATGGGATTGAGTTCAGAGTTCTGTGAGGGCCAGTCAAGTTCTTCTAGTTCTTCTACATTAACTTGGGAAATAATTTCTACAATGATGGCCTTTCCCAAACTATAGTACATGTACATGTCCTGGATTAGAATAAATTGTGCTGGTGTACCAAATATACAGTGTATGTTTATGTGAGTAGCAATATGTCCAATATTTGGCAAAATAACTCCCCAGTCCACAAGTTGTCAATAAGGCTTGTGCAGAATTTATTTTTGATTAAACTTTATTTTGAATCAGTGCCACATAGTCTACTGTGTATTTTCTCCTGTATGAGTAGCATTTGACAAAGTCTACAGTGATGTTTTTAAAGATGTCTTTGTTAGGAACCAGTGGCAATTGGACAACCAAAGACAGATTAGGGTTATCTTCCATCTTGAATGGTGCAGAATTTATTTAATGTATGATTTATTATAAAAAGGTGGTGAAGTATAGAATAAAAGAAGCATAAGACATAGGATTTGCATAGATTCAACAAAGAAGCATAAATGAAGCTTAAATTCACCTCTAGCATTTGAACCTTGAGTACAAAAATTTGTTTCCATAATTAGCGTTCCAAATTGTTCCAGTGAAATGTTTCTCTGATGACTTTCATACTCACCACAACTGCTAATGTTCATATCGTTGAGCAGTATTTTCCTTAAGCCATCATGGCAGTGTAACCGTTGACTGCTTAGCCCCGCCTCTCCTCTCTGTTGCCATAGCTGCAGCCAGCGGATCTCACAGCCACAGTCAAACAGAACCCCTTCTAAATGACTGGACAGAAAGAAAAATAAATATATGAAGAATTTAAGATATTCACGTTCAAACAAGGCATGATGTCAAAACTCTGCTACCTACTGCCAACATACATGTATGACCGAGACTCTGAAAGCAACCGTTGCAAGGTGAAACAATGGCTCCACACATTGTTCAGCAGGAGCAGTTTTGTCTATTACATCCCAAAATACAGACAGCAGAATTAGGCAGGTTGAGAGAATGAGAGAAAGATAGACACATGTAGAAAGGAAATGATGCCACTTCATCACCCATACACACTTATACATACACACACACAGCAAGCCTGAAATGGAAGCTCACAGATTGGTGATTATGTAATATGTAAGCCCATGCAACCCAAGAGGGCACATTTTCTGTGAAAAGTGTGTTTTATTAGTTCTGGTGGAATGAGTCAGCCTTGTAACCATTCTGAAATTCAGCCCTCTCATCAGGCAATTGGCATTTCACATATTTTTGGAACCTCCTGATGTAGAGAAAAAGAAGAAGAAATGATGCTTTAATTGTTTGAAACTTGTACTATGTACTTAAGTAAATGTACTTAGTTACTTTCCACCATTAACAAAAGCCCAACATATTACTGGACCTACAAACCTTAATCCTGTTGTCCGGAAAACAACTGCCTGCTGACATGGGATCTGTCAAAAATGTATCTCCTTTCAAACCTAATTGAAATAATTACTATTTCTCAGTGTTTTTTGGAAGTAGAATTTGTTTCATTGTGTTTCCTGTTTGTACTTTTTGTATGTATTTTACTGTTAGGCAATCTGAGTGTAGCTATAATGTCAAATGCTACATACTGTAAAAAGCAGCAGCTCCAGGGATCTGTTTAGGAGAGTTCAGGTACAGTGTAGAGTGTAGGTCACCCATGAATCACTGTGGTTACACTGTATTTTGTGTCACTGGTGTATAGCATGAATGCAATGGAAAGCATTTAGCTGCCTGAGTATCTGTTACATGTCACGCACCTGGATGACCAATGACCTTAGTGGAGCGGTTACCTAGTTCCCCCGACCTGTTAAGACTGCCTTGTTTGTCAGGCCTGTCTTCTAGGTCTCAGTTCTGTCAGTATGCACTAGTTATGTTTAATTCTGTGAGAAAATGTGAAATGTGTTCTTTAAGCACACATACTGTATTAACTGGTGAACAGGATACCATGTGTGTTTGATAAGCTGCATTTTCAGGAGTGCTTTGCAAATGGAATGAAAAAGGTAATTTAACCTGTGTGAAATCGTAAAGTTGTCAACACCTTGGAGGTTGTTGAGGTTGCATGTTCAGTGTTTCCCCTCGGTTTACAGCGTTGGGAGGTGTGGGGGGGTACGCGTGTATGTGTGTATGGGGGGGGGGGATTAGCCCCTCTTCTGTTTCCCCAGCGTTCACGCGCGTCAAACCTTTATTCACTTCCTGGATTGAAATGTCTCGGCCACCGTACTTTCACTATTTATCTAGGTTATGATTCTGTTTTTGTAAGTTTGCAGCGGTTATTGTCTATTTGAAATATGCAGATATCGCTGATGCAGCACACAAGGACAGCGTGTGGAAACACAAAATAATTTACTGTCACACTGACGGATCCCGAATCTGTGTCGGGGACAATTAATAAAGTTAGCGCTGTGGTCACCTGCAGAAATGCGCACAGACAGATGTTCATATGTTCATATCACATCAAACGCACAGGAAATCATTCTACATACAGCTGGAAGGTTCCAGACTGCAGAAATATATTATTTAATGCTAGAAACATAACAAGGAAAATGCACTAAATTCATCTAAGTAGATGGTTTCATTTGCTAAATATCAGCTGTACAGTGGAACTAAGATTGGAAAAAATTGCGCCGCCGGGGCCAGTGTGTGTGTGTGTGTGTTTTGGCCTTTATGCTTTAAAAGTCATATTTCCCGACGCGCTCTCTGTGGTCACCTGTGTGTGCGCGCGCGCGTCTTTGTGTGTGCTCATCGGGGCAGAACTCCGCCGCGTGCAATACAGAGAGACAGAAATGACGCTGTCATGTAAGTAAGATAAATAACATGGGGCTGTTTAGTTAGTTTAATAAAAGAACAAGGTACAGACCTGTTCTATAGGAAAGGGAACCTAAAATGACTTGGCGCTGTACAGAAAATCAAATTAAATAAAATTAACTTGACCGTCTTGGGGGGGCGGGTGGTGCCGTATACCATTGTATAATGGTAGGGGAAACACTGATGTTGGTTATTTTCCCACCTGATCATCACCCACTTTTAATGCACTCTTGCCATACCTTCCCATGCAGTGACCTTAATAACACACTTTATGGTCAGGTGGGACACTTCTGGTCTTGCTCTGGTCTTATTGTGTCAGTGGTTTACCTAACAAGCATAATCAGCATCAGACCATCTGTTAACCCTTTTCAACCAACACGAACTAGGTGCTAGTGCTGGTTCACAGTTTGTTCAACTTGGGAATCATCTAAGAACCGTTTTGCTTTTCCACGGGCTAGAGAGCCACTGTAGAGCCACAAAACAGCCCTGGAAATGGCTTGGTGAAATAGAGGTATGTGGAGCTCCAGCATTTCCTATCAAGAACCAAGTCTACCAACTATTGGCGAGCCCTTGCTTTGATTAGATAGGTCTGTTTGTTATAAATTAAAGGGAAATCCTGATTGGTTCACAGTGGTATTATTTTGTGTGCACAGCAGTTGTAGAGAAGTTTGATATTATTGGAAATAACCTTTCTTGTTAGGACACATTCGTGTGTCAATGTGTTATTGTGTCTTGATAACCTTGCGACATATAAATGCAAAGACTTTTTTACTGAATGAGAATCGTGGATCTTTCTATCTTCAGGTATCTTGATCCTGTGTTGTCACAACCATCATTTTTGAAAAACAATTTCTCCACCTGCAGCTCCACGATGCCACTATTTGTGGCTGATGGGACATTTTTGGCACAGCTGTACAGTATCTGTAAGATTCATAGAAGTGTGAAGGACAATGAGCGGGAACAAAAGGGTATTGTTTTGTTGTTTTTTTCTGCAGTGAAACAAGAGGTTAGACTTAAAATTGATGATTCTGTTGAGAAGAGAGAGATTGACAAATAACACTGTCTTACAGGGGGCAGCTGTAGGTGAAGCACAGTTTTGTCAGGTGAGCAGATCAGGTGACTGCGAGGAAAGGCCAGGATTGGTTAGGACATTATATAAACAGGAAGTCCACTCACCTGCTCTCTGCTCAGACATTGTGTTTCATTCATGTCCCGAGCTCCGATCTCAGCGATCACTCGCCACGATCTTCTCCCTCGTCTCCTTCTCTCAAGTCTCTGGTACTGTGAGTACTTCCTCTCCATTCTCTCTCTCTTTGTCGGCCAGTTATTGTAACACCGATTCCTGGTGGAATCCGCTTGTAGCGCTTGGGTGTTACAAGAGCAGCGCGTGTGCTTTCTAACCCCACTGCTCTCTCTTTGCATTTGGGTCGATCCTGCACGCTACAAGGTCGTTCTCTATCACACTTTGTCTGTGTTCCATACACGCCTGACAGGATGTCTGAGCCTGCTATCGACCCAGCGGAGTACGCCAGGCTGAAGGCGGAAGTGGAACATCTTCGTGTGCAGGTTGACAAACTGATTCAAAAGAACAAGTCCCTCACCAACACTGCTCTCAGCAGCAGTCACTAACCTCCAGACCCAGGCTACTCATCCCGCTGAGGATCCCCGGATTGCTTTACCGGACAAATGGAACGGGGTGGCCGGATGGTATGCTAGCCACCTTAGCCATGCTGTTCGAGTGCCAACCTGTGAAATACTCCACGCCGAAATCCAAGGTGGTGCCTATGCTGACATCTCTGCTGTCCGGCTGTGCTCAGGAGTGGGCGGTGGCCTTGTACAACGGTAAGTCTTCCATTTGCAATGATTACGAGCTGTTCGTTGAGGAGTTACGTAAGACCTTTATTCCTCCGAGCAGCGATGTGGAGGTGCAGACGCGGCTTCTACGCCTGCGGCAGGGTGCTCAATCTGTCTGTCAGTTCGCCGCCGAATTCCGCACCCTTGCCGCGCAGCTGAGCTGGGGAGATGATGCGCTTCATTCCACCTTCATGCAGGGGTTAGCGAGCTACATACAGGATGAGATGACGGGGAAGGAGGCACCGTTGGATGATGCCGTTGATTTGGCTCTCCAGATCGACCGGCGTATCCTGACTCGTCCTCTTCCAGCTCCTCGCCGCATTCGTCCCGAAGAGCCCATGCAGCTCAAACGACTGACGCCGGAGGAGCGAGATCGCCACTGGCATGAAGGCCTTTGCGCTTACTGTGGGTCAGCCCAACACCGCCGCCCACAGTGCCCTCTGCGTCCGAGAAACGGTGAGGCCAGGTAAGCGTCGGGGGAGCTTTATCTGGTCAGCTTAACACCATTCTGCCTTCTCGTTTCTCGCTCAGGGTAATTTTTCAGCTGGGACACCGATGGGTCGAGGTCGACGCGCTCCTGGGTTCAGGGGCTGCAGAGAATTTTATCAACCAGGGCTTAGCCTCCCGGCTGGGAATATCCCTGAAACCAGTCAACCGGTTCATTCCAGTCACTTCAGTCGACGGACATCAGCTTCAGCCTTTTCTTATCCAGCACCAAACCGAACCAGTCCAGATGTCCATCGGTGTTTACTCAGAGCAGCTCCATTTCCTAGTCATTTCCGCTGCTTCATCTCCACTCATTCTGGGTTCCCCTTGGCTTCGTCTACACGACCCACAGATTTCGTGGTCAACATGTAGGATTCTCGGATGGGGACCAGAGTTATCGGGACCTCGCCTGGGCCTTCAGTAAGAAGGAAGCCGCAACCCTGCCACCTCATCATGATTATGACATGGCCATCGACCTGCTGCCCGGCGCGGTTCCGCCTGGAGATCGGCTGTTCTCCCTGTCCCCCGCGGAGAACAGGGCCATGTACATCACGTACATCACAGAGGCCCTCCAACATGGACATATTAGACCTTCCACTTTGCCTGCTGCTGCCGGATTCTTCTTTGTGAAGAAAAAGGATGGGGAGCCTTACTCCCTGCATTGACTACAGGGGGCTGAACAAGGTCACCGTCAAGAACCGGTACCCTCTACCATTGCTATCTTCTGCTCTGGATTCCCTCTCCCAGGCCACCATCTTCACTAAACTGGACCTGCAGCGCTTACAACCTCGTGCGCATCCGGGAGGGGGATGAGTGGAAGACAGCCTTCATCACACCAACTGGACACTGGGAGTACCTAGTGATGCCGTTCGGGTTGTGCAACGCACCTGCCGTGTTCCAGCATTTCATCAATGACGTCCTTCGTGATATGCTGGGCTGGTGGGTGTTTGTTTACCTGGACGACATCCTAGTGTACTCCCGCTCAGAAGAGGACCACATCCGCCACATGAGGGCCGTACTTCAGAGGCTGCTTGCCCATCGGCTGTTCTGTAAGCTGGAGAAGCGCACCTTCCACCAGCGCTCCACCACGTTCCTGGGTTACACCATCTGTCCTCAGGGAGTGGCCATGGATCCCCAGAAGGTAGAGGCTGTGACTCGGTGGCCCTGACCCACCAGTCTTAAGCAGCTGCAAAGCTTTCTGGTGTTTGCCAATTTCTAGCAGAGATTCATCCGGGGCTTCAGTTCGGTTAAAGCGCCTCTCATGACCCTCACAAAGCCAACCAGCCAGAAGACGCCGTTTCATCTTCCTCCAGAGGCCTGTAGAGAGGGACTGTAGACCCATCCCTAGTCTGGACCGACCATCAGAACCTCATCCACATCCAGCACGCCAAGCAGCTGAACACACGGCAGGCTAGATGGGCTCTTTTCTTCGAGTCCTTCAATTTCCACCTGGCCTACTGTCCCGGCTCCAAGAACACCAAAGCTGACGCTCTCTCCTGTCAATTCTCCTCCTCCGTCCCTCCTCCAGACCCGGAGCCCATCCTGCCTGCCCACCGGATCCTCGCCCCTCTTCGCTGGCCTCTGGAGGACTCCATTCGTGCCGGACTGCCTGGAGAGCCGGCCAGAGGAGCGCTCCTGGATACATTCTCGTTTTGTCCTGGATCCGTCCCTCATCTTGGATTTCGATCGCCGCCGGCCCGACCGTCCTGGTTTGTCGGGAGCCGATCCTAGGGGGGGGGTTCTGTCAGGTGAGCAGATCAGGTGATTGCGAGGAAAGGCCAGGTTTGGTTAGGACAGGATATAAACAGGAAGTCCACTCACCTGCTCTCTGCTCAGACATTGTGTTTCATTCATGTCCCGAGCTCCGATCTCAGCGATCACTCGCCACAATCATCTCCTCTCAAGTCTCCGGTACCGTGAGTA
Source organism: Sandelia bainsii (assembly GCA_032362345.1). Lineage (NCBI taxonomy): Eukaryota > Metazoa > Chordata > Actinopteri > Anabantiformes > Anabantidae > Sandelia > Sandelia bainsii. The sequence goes on along the minus strand of JAUMHL010000027.1, from coordinate 800,005 downwards.
CTTGCTCTCCATTCTCTCTCTCTTTGTCGGCCGGTTATTGTAACATCAATTCCTGGTGGAATCCGCTTGTAGCGCTTGGGTGTTACAAGAGCAACGCGTGTGCTTTCTAACCCCACTGCTCTCTCTCTGCATTTGGGTCGATCCCGCACGCTACAAGGGCATTCTCTCTCATACTTTGTCTGTGTTCCGTACACGCCTGACAGGATGTTTGAGCCAGCTATCGACCCATCGGAGTACGCCAGGCTGAAGGCGGAAGTGGAACATCTTTGTATGCAGTTTGACAAACTGATTCAAAAGAACGAGTCCCTCACTAACACCGTCCTTCAGCTCTCAGCAGCAGTCACTAACCTCCAGACCCAGGCTACTCGTCCCACTGAGGATCTCCAGATCGCTTTACTGGACAAATGGAACGGGGTGGACGGCTGGCCGGATGGCATGCTAGCCACCTTAGCCATGCTGTTCGAGTGCTAACCGGTGAAATACTCCACGCCGAACTCCAAGGTGGCTATGCTGACATCTCTGCTGACCAGCCGTGCTCAGGAGTGGGCGGTGGCCTTGTACAACGGTAAGCCTCCCGTTTGCAATGATGATGATACGAGCTGTTCGTTGAGGAGTTACGTAAGACCTTTATTCCTCCGAGCAGCGAGGTGGAGGTTCAGACGCGGCTTCTACGCCTGCGGCAGGGTGCTCAATCTGTCTGTCAGTTCGCCGCCGAATTCCGCACCCTTGCCGCGCAGCTGAGCTGGGGAGACGATGCGCTTTGTTCTACCTTCATGGAGGGGTTAGCAAGCTACAGACGGGATGAGAGGACGGGAAAGGAGGCGCCAAAGTCTCTGGATGATGCCGTTGATTTGGCTCTCCAGATCGACTGGCATATCCTGACTCGTCCTTGTCCAGCTCCTCGCCGCTTTCATCCCTCACCCGCTTCGCCTCCCCGCCGGTTGTCATCGCCGCCCTCCACCTCGGGAGCGGCCGCCAGCCCTGCAACCGAAGAGCCCATGCAGCTCGGACGACTGACGCCGGAGGAGCAAGATCGCCGCTGGCGCGAGATCGCCGCTGGCGCGAGATCGCCGCTGGCCCACAGTGCCCTCTGCGCCCGGGAAACGGCGAGGCCAGGTAAGCGTTGGGGGAGCTTTATCTGGTCAGCTTAACACCATTCTGCCTTCTCGTTTCTCGCTCAGGGTAATTTTTCAGCTGGGACACCGACGGGTCGAGGTCAACGCGCTCCTGGATTCAGGGGCTGCGAAGAATTTTATCGACCAGGGCTTAGCCTCCCGGCTGGGAATATCCCTGAAACTAGTCAACCGGTTCATTCCAGTTACTTCAGTCGACGGACATCAGCTTCAGCCTTTTCCTATCCAGCACCAAACCGAACCAGTCCAGATGTCTGTCGGCGTTCACTCAGAGCAGCTCCATTTTCCAATTCTGGGTTTCCCTTGGCTTTGTCTACACAACCTACAGATTTCGTGGTCAACATGTAGGATTCTCGGATGGGGACCAGAGTGTCAACATCGCTGCCTGGTCCCCAGAACCGGCACGTGCTCCATAGAGTCCTCAGCCCCCGAACCTGCCGACCTAGAGTGTATTCCGCCACCTTATCGGGACCTCGCCGGGGCCTTCAGTAAGAAGGAAGCTGCAACGCTGCCACCTCATCGTGATTATGACATGGCCATCCACCTGCTGCCCGGCGCGGTTCCGCCTCGAAGTCGGCTGTTCTCCCTGGAGGAGTACATCACGGAGGCCCTCCAACACGGACATATTAGGCCTTCCACTTCACCTGCTGCTGCCGGATTCTTCTTTGTGAAGAAAAAGGACGGGGGCCTCCGTCCCTGCATTGACTACAGGGGGCTGAACAAGGTCACCGTCAAGAACCAGCACCCTCTACCATTGCTGTCTTCTGTTCTGGATTCCCTCTTCCAGGCCACCATCTTCATTAAACTGGACCTGCGCAGCTCTTACAACCTTGTGCGCATCCGGGAGGGGGATGAGTGGAAGAAAGCCTTCATCACGCCAGCTGGACACTGGGAGTACCTAGTGATGCCGTTCCAGTTGTGCAACGCACCTGCTGTGTTCCAGCATTTCATCAATGACATCCTTCATGATATGCTGGGCCGGTGGGTGTTTTTTTACCTGGACAATATCCTAGTGTACTCCCATTCAGAAGAGGACCACATCCGCCACGTGAGGGCCGTACTTCAGAGGCTGCTTGCCCATCGGCTGTTCTGTAAGCTGGAGAAGTGTGCCTTTCACCAGCGCTCCACCACGTTCCTGGGTTACACCATCTCTCCTCAGGGCGTGGCCTCCAGTCGTGTTGCTTCTTCTCCAGGAAGTTCTCCCCCACTCAGCAGCGTTACGGGGTTGGGGACTTTGAGCTGCTGGCCATCAAGTGGGCTTTGGAGGAGTGGCGACACTGGCTCCAGGGAACTGTAGAGCCATTCCTAGTCTTCTTTCTTTGAGTCCTTCAATTTCCACCTGGCCTACCATCCCGGCTCCAAGAACATCAAAGCTGACGCTCTATCCCGTCAATTCTCCTCCTCCGTCCCTCCTCCAGACCTGGAGCCCATCCTGCTTGCCCACCGGATCCTTGCCCCTCTTCGCTGGGCTCTGGAGGACTCCATTCGTGCTGCACTGCCTGGAGAGCCGGCTCCTCCCGAAACTCCTGCCAATTGCCTCTACGTCCCCACCCCATGTCGCCAGGAGGCCTTGGTCTGGGCGCATTCCTCTCTGGCCTCTGGAGATCCCGGCCCCGCCAGGACCGTTCAGTTCCTCCAGCATGCCTTCTGGTGGCCCTCCATCCGCCGGGATGTCCATGAGTTCATCTATGCCTGTGACAGCCCGGGCCAAGTCGTCTAATCAACCAACGCCGGGGGATCTTCAGCCTCTCCCAGTCCCTTTTCGCCCCTGGTCGCACATTGGGGTGGACTTCGTGACCGGACTCCCTGTAGTGGACAGCAAGGACACCATCCTGACCATCGTGGACCGGTTCTCCAAGGCAGTGTACCTGGTGACCTTGTCCGGACTCCTCTCTGCACAGACCACCGCAGAGCTGGTTTTGGAGCACGTGGTCCAGCTGCATGGGTTTCCCAAGGACGTTGTCTCGGGCCGAGGCCCCCAGTTTGTTGCGAAATTCTGGAGGGCCTTCTGCCGTCTGGTCGGTGCCACATACAGCCTCTCGTCAGGCTACCATCTGCAGACCAACGGCCAGACGGAATAGACCAACCAACAACTGGGGCGCTTTCTGCCATGCTTCGCCTCCTCTCAACCTTCCCTCTGGCCTCGCTACCTTCTGTGGGCTGAGCTTTCACACAACCTCCACGTCTCCTCTGCCACAGCACTGTCTCCCTTTGAGACCTGTTACGGCTATCAACCACCTATTTTTTCTCACCAGGAGCCGGAGGTCGAAGTGCCCGCTGCCCAACGGTTGGGCCATCGGTGCCGGCTGGCATGGGTTAAGGGTCGGGCTGCCATCACCCGGGCCAATTCAGACTACGTCCGACAGCACCGCCGCTGGCACCCTCCGGGACGATCGTTCCAACCAGGTGACCAGGTTTGGCTCTCCACCAGGAACCCCTGTCTGCACACAGACTCTGCAAAGCTACCCCCTCGCTTCATCGGTCCCTACTTTGTTGTCGCCCGTATCAACCCGGTCACCTATCGGCTGCAATTCCCGCCTTCCATCAAAGTCCACCCCGTGTTCCACGTCTCGCAACTCAAAACTTACACTACCTCTCTGCTGGTCCCCCCTCCACTCCTCCTCCGCCTTGGATCATTGACGGTGGGCCAGCGTACACCATCAGGCGGATCCTGGACTCTCACCCTCGGGACCGGGGGTTCCAATACCTCGTGGACTTGGAAGGGTATCTCAGCGATCTTCTCTCAAGTCTCTGGTACCGTGAGTACTTCCTCTCCATTCTCTCTCTCCTTGTCGGCCAGTTTTGTAACACCGATTCCCGGTGTAATCCGCTTGTAGCGCTTGGGTGTTACAAGAGCAACGCGTGTGCTTTCTAACCCCACTGCTCTCTCTCTGCATTTGGGTCGATCCCGCACGCTACAAGGGCATTCTCTCTCACATTTTGTCTGTGTTAAGAGGGTTTTATTTACCCAAAATAAAGAAAACAACAATCAACAATATATAAGTAAGTTAACTAACTGACAGTTAACAGTGTTAACTAAATGTGCACGCTTTATTTAGTGAACAGTGCTGTATCCAAGCTAATAAACTAAATGTGGAATACGGCCATCACAGTTAGTCGTGGTAGAGATGTTTATGTATTCATACAAAGTCGTCAATCTTTCTATCTCTAGTATATTGATATTGTAAGGTAGCAGGACTTTCATACAGGTACAATATTTCCATTTCACCTAATGCGAGCTTTGGTAGCAATTTCGAAACCTATATATTGAAAGACAGGTAGAGCTAAGTTTGTGTGTATGTTTGCATGATTCAGCTCTGAATGACAGTGTAAATCAGTCCAGACTTTTGTTTTGTCTCCTTTTATTTTATTAAATTTGGATTTCTAGGCAGCTTGTGTTGCTCCCCACCTGGACTCCCTTAACACCCACAAAATCTGAATTTTATGGTTCTATAGTCTCATTGGTTATATGACTAAACTGCTCTAAACAAGCTTAGTGGGAAAATGAAGAAAAATTCTTCTGCCTTATTGCTTAGCGCCACATTCACTGCAGTTTCTGAGCGGATTTAGATCTAAATACCAAGTGAAGAAAAGAACAGCATGTTCAAGCCCAAACGCCCCCTCCTCTCCCACCCAAAAAATGACAGGCACATTTCAATCCTGTGAGTGAGAGAAGCTTGGCAATCAACTGGCAGAAGATCCTGGCACCCATTTAGGACCTGCCATTCGGATATTTTCACATGGAGAGGGAGCTGCTGCTTTCCACCCAGGCCCACGTCACATCTGCTGAGGACCCACTCCTGACTAAGTGAGCTGACAGCAGTCCCCCTGTTCTGACTGAGTGCCAACAGAACCCTGTCAGATAACGTCTAGAAAGTAGTTACCACATTTTATGAGGGACATACCACCATTCTGTAGTACAACAGTGACAACCAATGAAGAGGCTGTATTATTAGCGTGCAATTCCTCCTTGAAAAAGTGACAATTTTCTGCATGGCATTAACATTTTTAAATTTCAGTGTGGTTTAGTTTGTCTTCCTTGGAGGGATTTCCATTGCTAACCACAATATAAACACTCAGTGTTACATCTTAGTTTATTCAGAATAGAGTTTTCACTGACAGATACATTGACAAACTGGCAGCTTGGCTAAATGTCATCCTACATTTATGCATCACTACTACAGTAACCTCTGTGGTTCTCCACATATTAAACAGTGTTACCTTCCAATTTGGTGAATAACTTCCAAATTATCTGATTTCTACATGCAAGCTCAAAGGAAAAATTTATAGGAATATTTTACTTTTTTACAACATATTCACAGCCAGAAAAAATACTTATTTTTGTTGTTCTCTGTTTAATTAGCTATTTGACTACATATTAAAAAGTAAATTTTATATTACATGTGTATTTGCATTTTCTCCTCCTTGTATTGCCTGCAAAAAAAACCTCACCTTGCATATTTATGAAGCCAAAAGTGCAAAATCCACAGCATGTGCTATTTTGCAAATTTCAAAGACAGTCCTCAGTGCACACCCTTAGTAGATCAGCTGGTGCCATTTTTTGCAGGTGTTATCATGACTGCATATGACTTAGTACAGGCAAGTCTTTAGTAAATCAGATCCTGAGAGTGTTACAATTCTGTTAAACACTCTCAGAGTTAATGTAGCACTGGTTTAACTCTACTGTATTGGTGAGAAGCCACTTCTATAAGACGTCAGATATACATCGCTTTCAAAACTTTACTGGATGTACTTTGTGGGTGAACTGTGATGTGCTTTTACTTGCACATTAATGACGTTTTGACCACAAACACAGTTGATGTGCACTGAGTACAACATGAGCAGATTACCAAAGGTGCTGTTCAGTGGCAACTGGAGTTGCTTTAAGTTCTTGAAGACGTTTCACCTTCCACACGAAAGGCTTCATCAGTTATGATGGACTGGCTGGAGTAGCAGGCTTATAAACCACATGGAGTCATTAAGTTGTTAACACCTGATGGTCACCCATGGGTGGGACGCCTCACCTCTTTCTTTCAACTCAGGAAAGTAGCTAAAATTAAGATGTTCCTCTCTATAAAGAACTTAAAAACCATTACTACGGCTC
>JAUMHL010000027.1:767381-781958 GCA_032362345.1 Sandelia bainsii | reverse complement strand
AGCGCTGACACAGGTCTAGCAGCTGTCCAAACAACAATTTCCCCAAGGGGATCAATAAAGTATTCATTATTATTATTGTTATTATTATTATTATTATGATTAGTGGACAACATATTCTACCTCCTGACCCAAAGCTGCCATCCAAGTGGCATGAAAGCATGACATCATATAACATGACATAAGTCAGACCCGGTTTTCTTTTTTCACACCAAGGCTGGGTCCTGGCTTTGGAAATGAAGGCTATTTTTCTGCTGCCACTTGAATACGTTTTTTATTCAGATCCACTTCATCCCTCAATGATTTTATCTATTGCTGCATATTCTGCTGAAAAACCTAAACCCTACATTTCATCATATTGTGATGCAGCTGCAGACTCTGTGTAAGAAAATGCTGTCACTCTTTTCCATGCTCTTTCCTTCTCTCTATCTGTGATGCTGCTGATTTTTTTCTGGCATCTGGCCAAAAGACAGTGTAGAAGGAAAACATTTCAGCCCACTACGTGCTGCTGCTGCTACTGTCCTTCCTGACTTTCTGAAGGAGTGGTAATTTAGAGCATGAGTCATGCAGAACACATAAAATATGGTAAGTTTTAACAAGCTATCATAATATTCACAGAATAAAGCGTTGATATTCTGCTGCTACTTCAGTTTAGTACAGACAGAAGTGACACTATTTTAGATGCTGGTTTGTGTGAGATGGAATGTGAAAAAGTTGACGTGTTACTCAAGAGCTGCTGGGCCTTTCTATGGAGGAAAATTATGAAATAAACAACAGGACAGAGTATTATATATATATATATATATATATATTCATATAGACCTGTCCAGGGTGTACCCCGCCTCTCGCCTGATGACAGCTGGGATGGGCTCCAGCACCCCCCGTGACCCTTACGAGGACAAGCGGTTAAGAAAATGGATGGATATATTCATATATATTATATTCAGCATTAAGGACAGCAACCATGCCTTTTTAAATAAAACCAGAGTGAATGTTTGAAAAGCACAAAATTCTAAAAGTACAGAACGAATGTGTGCTTCTTCATGATACTAAAGGTTTTGCAGCAAGAGCAGCATTACTTTCAAATGTGAACACAATAATCACAAGAGGAGTGGAAAAACAAAGCACTGCCCTGGAAGCTTTGAAATGGAAATGAAGCGTAGCATGTACTAACTAACTGAGGACGTCTACAGCCACTGGAGACAAAGAAGGAAACCCTCCTCCTCTACATTTACATCTCTGTTATGAAGCCTTGTGATCATGAAAACAAGAGTAGTAGTTATTATTATAATGACAATGACTCAACAACAACATACTGATGTTTTTTTCTTGTGTGTGTGTGTTTTCCTATTTGGAATTTGTTCACATTTACACACATTTGAGTTCTGACATGTTTGTGCAAAATAAATGGTTACTGCAATTTTAGCAATTCTACAGCTGTAAAATAAGATTTAACATTTTTATCATTAATTATTATTATTTATCATTATTTTACAGAACATGCTGTTTTAAAATTAGCGCAACGCTAGCACTTCCATTCACATCACCAGGAAACGTGATGTGCCACTGCCTCCTCCGCCAGCACCTCTTGTTGTAAGAGAGAGATGAACTCGACTTGTTCATAAATCACAGTAGCACAGCAACACTTTTTTCACTGAAATGTTGCCACATTAATGATGCTATTTAGAAGAAGCTTTATTTGATAGTTTCCTATAACGTAATAATATGACATGGGGTAGTATTTAAAATTTACAGGGTCAGTATGGATCAGCACTGGCAGAAAGCGTGGACAGTATCTCATCCCCTGCAGCCCCCAACTATACACTGCTCTATCTAGTGCTGTTTTCCAACCAACATCAGTGGTTGAGAGCTGCTTCATCTGGAGAATGCTACTAAAAGAGACACATGTTTTGCATTTATTTCTGTCTGCGTGTCCTACAGCCAGCATTGTCTCGTAATGTGTCCACTGAAATACCAGCTATGATATAGTTATGCTTCCATTAAAAGTCTGGATAATTGTGAAGTGGACATTTTCAAAATAACAAGGTAACACAATGTTTTGGTAAAAGATAAACAAGTAAAATGCTTGTACACTCTTAGGGTACCTGTAAATATTTGTTAATGGGTTAAAATATCAGTTTGAAACACGTAGACAGACCCAGCAAAGCAATTTCCTATGAAGGTCTTTAAAATGAACTACTGTATGTGAAGAGAATGCAGTATGAATGTGTGTAGTTTACCAGCTCCATAACACAGAACACACAGAGTGAAGCTCTTTGTCTTTGATCAGATGCTCCCTTCTTGACTCTGGCAATTCGAATCAGGCATTTATATTATTTATAGATGGTGAAAACCTCTAATGAACCTAAACTGCTATTCAGCCTCTGTGCTAACACGAGAGCTCCTGATTACATGTGATATACGCTCTTTACTAACACCTCCTCCTTTCTCTGACATGCCTAACGCTAATTGCATGTGTGGTTGCTGCACTCAATGAGTGAGCACTGAAAATAAAAGAACAAGCAGCTTGTCAAAGCACCCACATACAGGTCAACATATCCAACCAACATGCCTGGTGTGATTTCCTGAAGCACTGCTTTACTCACTTTCTCACTGTGCAGGTTGTTAAAAGAAAGAGTCTAGTTCTAGTTGAACGGAAGCTTGATGAAACTAAAGTTCATTCAAGTCACATTTTATACAGTGTGTTTTCAGATTAGTGAAGCATCAATCTCTGGTTAGTAGACTGACCCAGACCAGTACTTGTTGCTACAGCTACATTTTTTACATGATTGTACTGGCACCACCTATGGTGTGTGTGTGCGTGTGCATGATGTGTCAGCTGTAGCCAAAAGACAATAGGGGCTGACTTACAGTTCAAAGAGCTGTAGATGTTCAAAGATCTGCCAGGAAAGCGTTGTCAGCATGGGGTTCCTGGACAGGTTTCTGAGGGACAGAGTGAAAAGGAGACAAAGGTAAAACAGATGTCAGGATCGTCACTTTAAAATGACAACAGCAGCTTGTTAGCAGTTGTTAGACATAGTGTTTCATGGTGTGTTTATTCAGCCTCTGTGCTAACACGAGAGCTCGTGGTCTTTAACTATCCCTACACAAAAGTACAGTATGAACTGCAGACTTTGCTGTTACAGTTTGAACCCTTGATGTTTTGCTTCATTTAATATTAACATCACAATATCATAAAACATACTGCTGCTCCATGTAATTACACTTCACTGCATTTGCAGACATTTAAAGTTATTTTATACACACACATCTTTTGTATTAAATTAAGTTTTAGTTTACATTGTTTTCCATATTTTTCCATTCCTGTGTTTGCCAACACCACATTCACATGCACACACACTCGTACACACACAGACTGTGTGCTGGAGACTTTTACACTCAGCCACACGCTGAAGAAAACATACAAAATCTCACACACACAACAATGGTTTGAACTTTACACCATCACGGCTCATTTCCCCCATAACCCCATCCACGTCGCAGCAATGCACGGCACAAATAGAGACGTCCATCTCCATGGCAACATAAAGCTAACCATGAATAAGTGCTCAGGCTGGTGTGTTAAAGGACAAGACACATAACAACATTATTGAAGTGTGCGTGTGTGTGTGTGTGTGTCATACACGTGCTGTCAGTAAACAGTACTGATCAACATTATATTTCTCCTCTGGTTAGATGTATATACAGTGAATATGCAGTGACCACTCATTCTGTGTTACAGCACTGCTGAGTCAATTATCTCTCTGAGGAAGAACTTATGTCTTATGAACTTATGTCTCGCTGAACTTCCAAATTGAAATTTATACTTCATCAGAACAGTAGATTACTTTTAAAATTTACCTTTTTATCAAAGCTCTGTATCTGTTGCTAAATACTATTTATCCAAAGCTTGAAATCTTATTTCTCTGTGTCACAGAGCTCTAGTTTAGTCCAGCAACAATAGGTTAATTCGCTACTGAAAATAGAGTCCAACAAAGTGGATCGGGCTATCAGCAGGATTCAGCACCATGACACTGATGGGCGAGTGCAAACAGGACGGGCAGGACTGTCACAGGACCAACCTGGGAAGGAGTTGCTGACAGGAAAATCAGTTGGACCTCCTGTGGAAGACTACGCTTCCAAGTCAGGGCAATGTGTGTATGATACACTCCCTATGATTTGACAATGAAGAGTGCTGCTGCCTCTATGCCTCAAGCACAAGCCTCCAGCACATTCTGTGAAATGCCACATCTTCCGGCTGTAAGATAAGGCTTTAACAGGAGAGCAACAGATGTGATATGAGCAGGTCAGAAATAAAGCATCCTGGAGGGAGGCAGGCGGGAAGTAATGAGAGGAGGTACACCATTTGATAAGTAAGGCAGGTGGGCAACAGAAGATCCAAGCCGAGATTCACCTTCTACAACGTGGACTGAAGCATGAGACTTACCCTTGTTAGAAGTTTCACAGTGAGACCACAGTCTAATTCCTGTCATAGCAGTGTGGTCCACTGGAGTAGAGTGTAGAGTAAAGACCACACTCCTCTTTTAGCTGAGCTCCCCATGGGAGGACGCAACAGAGGTTGCCTTTGAAAACAAAGAAGCTCAGGTGCTCAAACCTGGTTATTCAGTGCAAGGATGATTGCTGGAGGACTACTACTGACCCAGTCAAATTTGAATGCCAAGGAGCCACCAAGAGACTGATGCAAGGAAACAGGTGCAAGTGTGTCACAGTGTCAACTAGCCTGGTAATTAAGTTGTATTTTCAGCTGTACTGATATGTGACAAAACCTGAAATCTTGCAGTGCTCTTTAAAACACCTCGAGGTTCATTTTCTCTCAGATTGAACCACTTAAACTAGTGGTTTGCAATAACTAATAATAACTAATAACTTTTAATGGACCATTTTATTGAAGTCGTGACTTGTGAACATAAGTCGTGGTCACAAAATAGCTTGATGCCTTGAGAAAATGAGATAATAAAGTTTTAGATTAACAATCATATTAAAGGTGATTAGATTTGCAGTGCAACATCTGTTCGAGGTCTGGAAACAAGCAAACATGCACACACACATACAGTTCCTCACACATTTAATCAGAGCACAAGCTGCTATATTTTCTCCTTTCCATCAGGGCTTTTGTTTGGTGTCACACAATTAGAGCAGTTAAAACTGATTGCCGTCCTTTTCAGCTGAGAGGTTAGTGAGCAGATCTGGACCAGAAGAAGACAGGGAGGGACAGAAATAGAAAAAAAATGTGTGTGAAAGAGGGAGGTGTAGACAAATGAGAAAAAGAATGTGAAGACAAGAGACTGGTGGTGAGAATGAGAAAGAGACTCCTGGGAGAACGAGAGAGACGTGTGGTTTCTTTCCAGAGTCACCTTCAAACTTTGTCAACAGGAGATGAGCAGATATTAAACACACAGACACGTGCACACACACAGACGTACACACACACATACAGTGACAAATTGTCTCACAACATTAGTACATCATGGGGGCACAAGGATGAATGTCCTCTCTGTGTCTGGGGAATGATGCAGCTCTCCAAAAATTATTCCTTTGATTGCATCTGACTCGAACGCTGTGCAACAGACCTGAAACACAGTGCAGTGTCTCAGTTCCTTATTATCCTAATACTAAAAGCAGTGGTGGAAAGCAAATACATTTAATCAAATGCCGCACTGAAGCACTATTTTGAGATGCTGTGCTTTAGTATTTCCATTTTGTCTTACATAGCATGAAGATAGTGGCGTTTATACTGAATTATGTACATTTATCGGACACCTGCAGCTATTAGTTTCACCAACTAGTTGTATTGGTGGTTGGGGTTAGGGGTCTTTCTAAAAATGTTTTAATTTAGATCACTGTTCAATTCAATTCAATTCGGTTTATTTATATAATCCAGCCATCTCAAGGCACTTTACAGAGTAGGATTTAGGACCTTATATAATATAACTATATATAGACTTATACAGAAAACCCAACAATCCCACTTGAGCAGCACTAGACGACAGTGAAGAGGAAAAACTCCCTTTAATGGAAGAAGAACACTCAAGGTGGGCGGCCATCTGCCTCGACCAGTTGGGGTGAAAGAAAAATGTTAAATTAAATCAATAGTGCAGAGTAATAGTAAAGATTACAAAAAGGTAAAAAACAGGAATTAGTATATTTAAACACTGTGTGTTTCTTGTATCTCACATTAATCATCTTCTAACCCCTCACATTGATACAATAGAATGGCATCTTCACAACATACGATCTGTCTAGTGGCCACAACCCATAGGTTGGGAACAAACTAAATAAATAAAGTAGTAAACAGTAAAATGCTGCAAAGGCCTTGTTGATGCAGGATTAATAATGTGAGGTAGGTGTTGATTTACTACTGATACTTTACCTACATGGACTTACTGGACTGTCCATGGACTGGACAGTAAAAGATGCTAAACCCAGATTTTGAGAAGAAAAGTCAAAATTACTATATGAGACAGAAAAGTGTGGATTTTTAGATTCTGACTTGTATTTTAATACATGTGCCACCCCATAAATATTTTTAGCCAATCTTGATGATGGATATTAGTGATTATCAGATAAGTTCAATAGCAACAAGTATGACTATGACAAACTTCCTCCCTGTTGTTGTTGAACGCAACATTCTCAGTGTTTTTCCAGTGTCTAACAAAAGTTTGACATTTAAATGGTAAACATGAGCAAAGAGAAAAGAGTTTTACTAATTCCCATCTGCATCCCCCCCCCCTCACAACACGAGTTGTGTGGAGGAAGCATAAGCTCAACTCTACACAGACCAGAATGCTAACACATCAAATGACAACTGCTACAGGCAATGAGTAGAATATAAGTGGAGTTTGATATGTGAAAAACTCAGGGATGATAACTTTAAATGAACAGTGTACTTGTTGGGAAACATTTGTTTCATTGCATTTATTCTTCATACAAAAATATTATGTTCTGTGTACAGTATGTGAAAAAAAAACACTAAAACTTTTGACAGGAACTGTAAAAACTAACAATTGCCTTCCTTAGAATAACATGTGATCCTTATTTATGAGCATGAGACCAAAACCTCTGGGATCAGACTACTCCAAACACAAGCTGATGACTCATTCTTCATGTTCATGTTTGCCCTCAGCCCTCAGGGAGAATGTGTGTCTGTGTGTGTGTGTGTTTGATCTCTGCTCTGTAGTGAATATGCATGCGCATACTTAACTCTGGCACTCAAAATTTGCATGATAACATGGAGATGTAACTCACTCTGCATACACCATCTCATTGTTTTTCTGAAAAAACTCTTCCTGCATGATGGGTAGTACACTCTGCACACAATAGCCAAGCTTGCACGGTGTTTTATTGATATGATGTAAGTCTTAGAACCTTAGTGTGTACAAAAAGTATAACCACAGCTCAGCTCATAGCACTAAAGAGCCCAAAGACCCTTCAAGCCAAAGGGCCACTATATCCCAGGACCTGACAGACAAACATGTGAGTCATGGTTTCATTGCTTTGCAATTAGTGCCATGGGCTCCATCAGCTGGACAACTTGCAAGGAGTGTGATTTGTGTAGCTGCTGTACTCCACTGTTTTAGTGTTGAGGCCATTTCATGCTTTCTGCTTCACTACACTCACTCACACTACAGATAAACACGTGTCTGTCCATTTCATATTGTAATCAGTTCATCCAGGTGTCCGAGCGGAAATTTGTGGCAAATGTAATAAATTCCCTCAAGGTATTACTGAAACCTGAATAGTGCATACATGAAGTCACAGTGGCTTTTAATTTATTTTTGACCACTGAAAGCTAATCAGTTCATCCTTGAGTCCAAGTGAATGTGTTTTTTAATTTTTTAGAAATTCCCTTAAGGCGTTCCTGAGATATCATGTTCACAAGAGTGGGTGGTACAACCCAAAAATACAATATCTCCACCCAATGCTGTTGTCTGCATGCAGGAAATAAAACAGTGTGTAACCACAGTGCTGAAGATGTTGAAATAAACATTACATACCTTCAATAGAATAGTATGAGCCTCTAGTTTACTTGTGTTGAACATGTACAGTCAGTAGTGCAGCCAGTCCACGCAGAGACAAGTGAATTGAACTGTATTTGATGTTTGTCTTAGAAGGCTGCTGTCCTTGGTGCTGTGTTAATAAATAAGTGATGAGTTAATTTTTTCTATGCTTTGTGACTGACAGGGCAGCTTGTTACCCAGAAGAAACAAGATTATCAAGTGCAGTTAAATTGCTGTTAAAGTGAGTACAAAACATTTGAATGTCATTACCACATAGCAAAATGGTAACTTATTAACATTACAGCCATGCTGGCGGCTTCTGGCGGAATTTGTTTTCCAATTGCTAAATAGCACTAGCTGAGATCAGTAGATTGTCATGGTGCAAAATTAATCACAAATGGGATCACAAGCCATCCTGATGAGAACAACGCTGTCAGTATTTTGTTGAACTTCAAATTGTAGTTGCTTTAGCTGATTACTTTAGCTGGTCCATTCCTGCTACTAGCTGACTAGTAACATCACACAGGTGTAGAGTTCAGCCATTACAACCTGAAACTCGTTAACTGGTACCTTCCTGTTAAAACCATTTGCTGCTACAGATCTTTACACCAGCCCAACATCCTGGAGATTTACAGTATGTAGTTATGATCTGGGTGACTGAGCCTTATCCAACAAATTATACTGTATAACTATCTGCCAAAAAAGACTGCATGGAAGATAGAACAACTACACATTCAATAACCATTAACGTTAGTGTAAAACAGGAAAAAAAGGGGGGAAAAAACAACAAATACTACATAATTTCTAGTGTTAACACAAAAAACTGTTATTTCCCTGAGCAACAGCCCAAAACCGAAGTCAGTTTCCTGTCATTCATGACAATGAAAAGAAGACGACTGCTTGAAAATCTATTATTAGTGAAGTAATGATTAGTTACTAATTGATTCTCTGTTGTTTCTCATTAATCAAACAGTGGTGGCTTTCACATCCCTCAGCCTCCCAATGCAAACATTACTTAACCTAAATTAGAAAAACATTATTACAATTATTATTAATTAGCTGTTAAACAACATTTGCATCCCTGAAGTGTGCATGTGAAGAATTTCAAACTTATCTGCACTGGTGCCACAGAGCTGGTCATTTGTGAACAGCGCTTTGGATGGAGGCAGCTCTCTTTATTGAAAAGCTGACCAGCAGGCAGAGCAATGCTCTAACTATGCCAAGAGAAGGGCTGTAACTCCCTCTGCCCTCCACTGCTATAAATGTACACACTCACGGCACTGGAAGGCACTCTGGATGAAAGCATCCACTAAATGGCACACATCCTGTAGGCTGTGCATAGAAGCGGTCCCAGAGCTCACTTTCACCTCACACTCAGTCCTCTCTACATGCAGGAGGTGTCCTTTGGAAAGGTCAGGCCGACTACAATGAGGCTGAAAAGGACAGCCTCATATTTAAATCACTCCACACACACACACCAAACGGGATAAATGTGTGTGTTACTGTGATTTAGAATGAGCAAGAAGGGAAATGAGACATGACCATGAAAAGGTAGGGAAGTGTGTGTTTGTGAGCACTGTGTGTATATTTTTCTTGTTTACAGAGGTGTGTGTATTTGTACCTGTGTTGGTGTATGAATGTTTGCATGTGGCACCACGCATGAATGTAAATGTGTGTGTTAGAATCCCACAGCATGTAAAGGTCAATGTGGTGACACTCTCTTTTTCTGTTTCTCTGTTTCAAAGTTAGATTTTCAGTGAGATAGTTTGAATTTGTGCTGCATTAAAGGTGTGGTCCACAGTTTTTATGTATTACATATTTTATTACAAATTCTCATCATTTTCTGTTTGTCCATAAATTGTTCGAAACAAAAAGTTGCAGTGTTTTCATGCAGTGGTGGTTTGGAAAACAGTGAAACAAATAGATCTCATGCTGGCGTCTTGCTTGTGCACCACTCCTGCTCATGCACAGGAGAAAGAGAGCGGTCTTAAAGGCAAGGGCAAAGACCCACATTAACATTTGTACGGCTTTCCAACAGTGGAGAGACCTCCGAGAGTTGAAAGGCATGACAACCAACATGGAGCCAGGGCTGCATACAAACAGGAGTTTCCCATTTGCAGAACCAGGACTGGTTCATCACAAACAACTGGGTAATTTGTTTGCTACAGACATTGTGCTAACTGCTTTCAGGTTCAAGAGGCCTCTCTGCTTTTAAGACTAGACTTAAAAGTTTCCTCTTTGATAAAGCTTTGATAAAGAGTCGACTGTACTTGCTAAGGAGACTTAGTTCCTTTAGAGTGAGCAGGACTCTCCTCATATTGTTTTTTGATTCTGTGGTAGCATCGGCCAAACTCTATGCAGTGGTCAGGACTAAACTAGACAAACTGGCCAGGAAGGCCAGCTCTGTCCTGGGGTGTTCTCTGGGCTCAGTAGAAGAGGTGGGAGAAAGGAGGATGACTTAAATTGTTGGCCATTATGGACAACGCCTGTCCCCCTCTACCGGACACCCTGAGTGCTCTGAGCAGCACCTTCAGTAACAGGCTGCTCCATCCACGGTGTGTGTGAAAGAGTGTTACCAAAGATCCTTTGTCCCTGCTGCCATCAGACTTCACCATCACCATCACTGCTCTCAGAAAACTCAGATTACACAAATAACTGCACACTGATTTACCCATCTATCTACCCTTGTAAATGTTAAATGTTCTGCACTTATATAGCACTTTTCTACCTTACTGCTACTCAAAGCACTTTTACACTGCTTCTCATTCACCCATTCACACACACAAGCACACAGACACAGGCACTCACACATCAACAGCATCTGATCTGACACACTGGGGGCAACTGCTGGTTCAGTGTCTTGCCCAAGGACACTTTGACATATGACAGGAGGGGCCGGGAATTGAACCACCGATCCTACAATTGACATGCGACTGCTCTACCTCTTGATCCATAGCCTCCCAAATACATATTCATTAATAGTATTATTAGTGTTAGTAGTAGTTATATATACAGTAGTATTAGTAGTTTTAGTATATATTAGGGCTGGGCATGTTAACACTTTATTATTGTGTTAACGTATTAATTCATTAACGCCGACAATTATTTTATTGCACGTTAACGCAGTTTTATTATTATGATGATGATGAAAGTCCGTTGCTCACTGGGCCTGAATACACATACAGACAAACCATGGGTCACAGGAGGGGTGGAATGTTGATGAGTACTGGCGTTGAATTGGCGTCATCATGCGATTTACCGAACTTTTACAAGGACATTTTCATTTTAAATCTCTTCCACATGGTGGAGTTGATAAAACCACAGTTATTAGTAACCACTGCAAAGTAGAATTTTCCTATCACCGGAGAACTTGGAGTCTGACGTATCACTTAAATACAATACAATACACACCGTTGATGCAGCAGATCACACAAACAATGGACACTGACACAAACACTTAAAGGAATCATGACGTTCATGTGTTTCTTTTAATGACAGCAGTCAAATTAACAACTGTGTTTAAAAAACACTTTTCAGGTGGTTGACGTGACATACTTTGTGACGTGCGCTATGTGTCCCCTGGTGGGGGACGTGTGTGTGTGTGTGTGTGTGTGTGTGTGCGCACGCATCAGAGTGGAGCTCCCCTGTGCGCGATACAGAGATTACAGAGAGTTTAATTAGTACAAGTGAGGACATATGTACAGATTTTTAGAGATTCCCTACAGATAGGATTCCTGTTTTTATATTATATCTCTAAAATATAATAAAATATTACAGCTGTCACACACATGCACACCTGTCTCCACCTTACAAGTACACCTTCAAATTAAGAGCCTTAATTAGGGGTGAATATAAATCCTTTCTTTAAAAGGGCACTCTGCAACTTGTTAAGTGAAAAGCAACAAGTGACCCTACTCTGTCCTCTACTCATGCCATTACTACAGCCACTAGAGGTGAACAACTACATTATTTTACTGTGACTGTGATAACATTTTGGCACAAACAATGTATGCAGTCTTGTGAAAACAGTAGCAAATAATACTGCATGCCTCCCTGTAACCTCCTGCTAGAACGGAAGTGGCTCATGGTCGTAGGTGACTGCTATGTTGAGCATCAGTGTCAATGTTATTATCACTGTGTTTTCACGTTTTCCAGCCACGATAGACAATACATTTTGTTGATTAGCATGCAAAGCAAAGAGGAGGAGCTCAAAGACATACACAGAAGCTTCAGTGCACTAATGACTAATCTCGAACATTTGCATATTTACCTGCCACTGAACAGGCATAGACATCCAGTATCAGATGGGCAGAAGCCAACACTCAATCAAACTCAAAAAGCCAAACAGTCCAGCATCCAGTGTGATGATGCTGATCCTGTTGAACTGTGGGACTTTCACAAGGAAGCGACCACATCAGTTGTTTATTGTCTTATAAGACTTTTTCTGTTTGCGTGACTCCAGGTTATGTTTAGGATGCCTCTGTGAAATCTCAAGTGGACATAGGGTGACTATTATATCATAGTAATGGGGAAAGATCAACTCATCAACTCATGTATAAAAAGGTCATATCAACAGTTTAGTTTGTGCGTGTATTCTTTTATATCTCTTCTGTATACAGCTTAATTAATATAAGGATATTGATAACTTCCTTGTTGATAAAAAAAGTCTGGTAAGTGAATGGTTTCAGATACATTTTTCAAGTTTTCAAACACATTTCTTTTTCCGCATCTCCTAATTCAGTACCTTATCTTAGTAAGGTAAATACAGAACATCAACCCCAATACGTCTCATTAGGTGCTTCAGTTGTATCATTGCTGGAGCTGTATTATGAAGCTAAAACATTTCCCAGCTCCATCCTTCTCTGCTCTGCCCTTTGCTCCACTGCTTAGTACGGCCTTGATACAACATAATCACAGAGCCACTAACTGATCTGCATAATGATGCCACAACCCTCAGCATACAATTATCATATCTGCGTGAGTGTGTGTGTGTGAAGGTGGGAGTTGTTGGTATGATATATAATAAAAGAAACAAAAGATGTGAAGCTAAATTGCTGTATCTGAATGTGGACAGACAGGCAGGGTACTGTGAGTACCTTCAGTAATAGATATGTACATGCTGGTAGAAATTTGTGAATTTATTTCAGGTGTGATGCAGACTTCTGGTTTTGTTTTGTTTACCTAATGCTTTGATTTGCATTATATTCCATGATGACATGAGGACTTTTTCATTTTATAAAAAAAAAAAAAAAATTATTTAGGGGGTGACCGTGGATCAGTTGGTAGGGCAGTCGTCAATGAACCCCAGGGTTGGTACCTCATCTCCTGGAATTGGTGCTTCAGTGTCCCTGGACACTGAACCCTGAACGCTTGTCCATAGGAATTTCCCCAAGGGGATAAATAAAGTTCCCACAAAACGTGGGAATTAATTTAGAAAGCAGAGTATGAAAATGTATCATTTGAAACTGAAGGTTAGTGTTAACTGGTGGTTGATTTATATATTATAAAGAAAAAGGAGGAAACACCTACACTCTATACTGTCCCTGAACGCCACATGCAGTGGTCAATCATTCTACACAATGTACTCTTATGACAAGAAGAGGGGACATATCTGATACCCAGGAGATTTTATCATTTATCATTGTCATACACCACTTGATATAAGCAGCTATTAAAGGGAAAAGTCTTAGGACTTCTGTTGGCATCTGTTGGAGAGTTGGCATCTTTGTTATTCTTAGACTCCCTTTGAGTCCATGTAAATCCATTATAAAGAAATGAATATGGTACACGCAGAAATCTGCCTACAGCAGGCCGTCCTAAATAACTGAGTGACAAAGAGTGTACAAAAAAGGAACTAGTGAGGGAGGCCTGGCAGACTGCTTAGACCACCTCTTATTGCAAAACACTTTATAACTGACAGACAGAGAGCAAGGACACAGGGCTTGCAATCAGCTTCAATGTTGCCATTATCACCTATTTTTAAATATTTTTAAACTGTTGAAATTTTTCCATGTCCACTTCAGCCAGTGGAGGTGAACAGAAGTTTGCAGTCTGTGTTCGTATTGTATAACTTTGATGAGAATGAGATGTAACAGATACAAATATCGGCCTTGGTGCATGCATAATAGAAATAGAACTGGTTTGAGCAAAAATATGTTGTTTTCTTAAAAAGCTAGAGGTTGTGTATAAACTTTAATGTGAGTAAGTCATCTTGAGTTAATTTGGAAAGAAACCTATTCACAAAAATCTGACAAAAAAACTTCTTTGAAGTTGTCGCTGACATCCGTTTCTGGGTTTCCCATTGTCAAATCATGCAAATCCCAGCTCTCAATTGGAAAAAGAATCATGCTGGATATCCATACTGATATGGAATGGGTAATGTGTTAGGAACAAAAGGATGCCACATCATTTGATTAAAATGAAAATCAACCTACAGAGGGCTTAATTCGAAGTCACCAAGAAATTTAAAATGAAAAACCGATGCGGCAGGCTAGTCCAATTTGCTGAAATGTCATTGCAGCAGCTCAAAATGGTACTCAGTAGTTTGTATGGCCCCCACGTG
>JAUMHL010000027.1:721539-738203 GCA_032362345.1 Sandelia bainsii | reverse complement strand
TAACCTAACATGCATGTCTTTGGATGGTGGGAGGAAGCCGGAGTACCTGGAGAGAACCCACGCAGACACGGGGAGAAACATGCAAACTCCACAGAGAAAGGCACCTGGCCGACCTGGGGATCGAACCCAGGTCCTTCTAGCTGTGAGGCGACAGTGCTAACCACTACACCACCGTGCCGCCGCACCCAGCTATATTTATCTATAAAATCAGATGAAACAAATCAATTGGTCAAACTTCAAGCATTTTTAAAAGACATAATGGTCTGGATGTCCTGTAATGTTCTACTCCTTAACTCAGACAAGATGGAGTTTATTCTGTTTGGTCCCAAAAACCTCAGAGACATGTTATCTACTCATATTGCAACCCTAGATGACGTTGGCCTCAAGTATTAATGTGAGAAATCTTAGAATTAGAGTTAGGAGTTATCTTTGACCAAGATATCTCCTTAACCTTGTCCATAAGAGAAATATCTAGAACTGCCTAATTGTGGTTCCTAGAGTTTTCAAGTGTAGAAGAGCAGAGCCTTTAGCTAGCTATTCTCCTGTGGACCCAGCTCCCAGTTCAAGTTTGGGAAGCAGACACCCTTTCTACTTTTAAGACGAAGGCTTAAAACTTTCTTTTTTTAATACAGTAGTCAGTAGTTATAGTCAGAGCTGGCTCAGTTGACTTGTGACATATCGAGACCAATGGGATCAACTAAAGTTTTTTTTGTCAAGATAAAATGCAGTGTATCACTTTTTATATTAGTTTCACTGCAGTGTGATTGATCACAGTGAACACAGCTGATGCTAATTAGCTGACTGAGGACTAAAGCTACCAACAACGAATATTAACATCTCACGTTACGGTTCCAAAATTGAACTTCCAGCACTAGCACCAGCCGAGACATAGCACCAAGTTCCTGTTGGTTGAAAAGAGGTCCATCCATCTTCATCCGTTTATCCAGGAGGCATCCTAATTAGATGCCCAAGCGACCTCATCTGGCTCTTCTCGATGCAGAGGTGCAGCGGCTCTACTCTGAGCTCCTCCCAGATGACCAAGCTTCTCACCCTATTTTTAAGGGAGATTCCACCCCAGACAGCATGCGGAGGAAACTTATTTTGGCCGCTTGTATTCCCGATCTTGTTCTTTCGGTCACTTCCCACAGCTCGTGACCATTGGTGAGGTTAGGAACATAGATTGATCAGTAAATTGAGAGCTTTATCTTTTGGCTCAGCTCCTTCTTCACCACGACGGACCGATACAGAGTCTGCATGACTGCGGATGCTGCCCTGATCTACCTGTCGATCTCCTGCTCCATTCTACCCTCACTTGTGAACAAGACCCCATAATACTTAAACTCCTCCACTTGTGGCAGGATCGCACTCCCAACCCTGAGAGGGCACTCCACCCTCCACCCGGCTGAGGACCATAGTCTCGTATTTCGAGGTGTTGATTCTCATCCCAGCCGCTTCACACTCGGCTGCAAACCAATCCAGTGAGAGCTGAAGATCGCAGCCTGATGAGGCCAACAGGACAACATCATCTGCAAAAAGAGTCCAACTCTCACCGGAAATTGGTCCGACTTACTGCCACCAAGCTCTGACACCTTGTACATCTTGTACAGGGACCGAACGGCCCTTAACAGAGAGTCCGGTACCCCATACTCCCGGAGCACCCCCCACAGGATTCCCCGAGGTACACGGTCGAATGCCTTCTCCACAAAGTACATGTAGACTGGTTGGGAAAACTCCCATGCATGCTCTGGGACCCTGCTAAGGGTGTAGAGCTGGTCCATTTTTCTGTGACCTGGACCACACTGCTCCTCCTGAATCTGAGGTTCAACTATCCGATGGACCCTCCTATCCTCCTTTTCTTGAAGATTGTCCTTGAAGTAATTTCACCTGTCAGCTGAAAGGCTTCTTCTGTCCTGACTGACTGTTTTAGGGTCCCTGGTATTTAACCTATATGGATTCGTTAAGTTACAGCTTAACAGAGGGTGCCTGAGGGGTGGATCGTTGTCCCACTTAATCATCATGTGTGTTGCAGGGTCACATGTCAAAGTGTGTTAAATTTTTGTCCTAGAATGTATTGTAAATGGTATCACAGACCACCTCCTCTGTTAAGTGAAAAAGAGGGTAGTACAGCGTTTTTTAAAGATGCTGGACCTTTGTGTGAGCGTGTGTGGTGTGTGTGAATATGTTCAAACAAGGTTTGACCCAGCAGAGAAACTCCAGGAAATACCGTGGACAACTCAGCAAGCAACAGAATAAAATGAATGTAATTGGACCGCACCAGTGCTCAGAGCAAAGTGAAGACATCCCTTAATGAGACCAAATTAAAAAACGCATTTGAACAAAAATGAAAAAGAAGCAAGTGCATTTAACAAATTGCTTATAACACTGAGGGCAGAGGCAAAGTGTTGAGCCAGTGCCTGCAGCAGAAATATTAAACATTCATGTCAGAGCAGGCCAGTGAAATGCCTTCATTTAAGGAAACCAACACAGAATTTCACCTGCTGACAAATGGCCAAGGGCAAGGAAGTCAAACACTGATATCACTAGAAAACATGTTGAATTCCTAATATGTCTATGTAACTGACTGAACAGTCACTACATATACTGCCCAGAATATCTACCTGTCTTAGAAAAAACACATCTGTCATTGATAAATGGCACCATTTTTACTATTTGTAAGTATCATGTATCATTATGAATATGCTATTGCACCCGAGTGCTCCATTGGTTTTTTTATCCCTTCCATGCACAGTAAGCACTGGACAGCTATTCAAAAGCTGGCTTCTTGTATATACATTGGGTACAATGGTGTAGCTCTGTATTAGTTACCACAGTGGATACACCTATAATATAATATGGTGATGTCAAATAAGATCTAAGGAATAATATTGTGATATTTCGCAATTATCATGAATTTGTAAAACATATCATGTTGCACTACAACTTTACTGATGCAGAAATACATTTTCTCCAAAAATTGGTCCATACATTATAATTATGGCATTTGTAACAGTAATTTCTCATCCCAAAGAACACATTAAACACCAAAGTATAATTTAAAAGGCTTTAATGACATTCTGCATAGGAGGAGCAAGAACAGGAGGAGTCTTCAGGAGAAGATAAGTGTAATTAACCTCCCATCCACTAGATGGCACAGGACCTGATCTACACAAGAGGCTGGTGAGAACATGGAATCCAAAGCAGGAGTCTCAGGTAAAAACAGTAATAAACTGAACTCAGTTCTCCCTCTCTGCAAGAAGGGGTGTGCAAGGCGGAAGGTCCAACGAGGAACACATGGTCTCTGAGACTGATGGGAGAAAACACTGCAGCACGTAGCACAAGTACAAACAGTCAGTAATAACAGGATAAAGGAGAGAGGCAAAGTTAGTCTTTTAAAACAGGTGCTCTACTACCGAAGACAAAGCCTCCTCTTCAGCACACACAGTTCACAGTTCAAAAATCCAATCTCACAAATCCAGAATCCAAAATCAATGGCCAATTCAAAATCCAGAATACAGTATAAATCCTCCAGAAGGGAAAAAAGGCAGGCAGAGACGGAGTCTCCAAAAAAACAGAGAGAGGGTACATCCAGAGCAGAAAGCAGGCCAGAGGCAGAGAGCAGAATCCATAGTCAGATAGATGAGATCCAAAATCAGAATCAGACTTACAAAGCCGAGGGGGCAATAGCAAGTGGGGCAGACAGAGTCAAGAACCAAGAATCGAATCAAAACAGGTAAGCAGGCTGGGGAGGCATCTATGGAGTGAGAACAGACAATCTGGCAATCTTAAACAGGTGGAGGCACAGGTGAAAACAATTAGGATGATTAGAAGTCAAAAGTATGGGTATGGGATAATGACCAGGCAGGAAGTGGCAGGAATTTCACAATAAAACCGGAGGTGTCAAGCTGTCAAGCAATAGTGCTAACCACGTAGCTGTGCCACCCTAATCCTGACTTCAGTTGTCATAATTCATGCATGAAATACTTTCAAAAGTGTTGGTGTAAGAGCACATAAATAATTCAAGTTATGGCTGGTGTACTGAAGGAAGCTGAAATGACAGTTAAAGTTCTCAAAGGACTTGAAGAATTGGAAGTGTCTTCCAAGACAAGTTAGTTCCAAAGTCAGTTCAAGTGACTCAGAAACACAAGCAGTAGTTTGAAACTGAAGTATTGTATATGAAATGTAACTAGTGAAAGAAGTCTAAGCATATGAAAGCTAAAAGTTGCTCAAAGGCCCTGAAGGGCATTGAAGTGTGTGGTTTAAGGCACTAAAATGTTAAAATGTAAGTCAATGTGTAAGCGCAGAATGTGTTAGTGTCACTTTAACAAAAGTACAATGAATTTAGTTATAAAGCTTCCAAAAACTACCAAAATCCTTAACAGATCTCAAAGTCCCTCAACGGGATAGAGTGGGTGTTCTCAACAGACAAAAGCTCAAAGCATATTAGTTTAAAGTAGCTGTATGTTTTAACCTCATACCACAGACATTTCATCACAAGACCATGTTGTCAAGCAACTTATGACACATAACTCAGTTAATAGTCAATACCAGTTTTAGCAGAATCAGTATACAGTATGTGTTGCTACTGGTGTCAACTGTAAAAGTTACGTTTATACTATGTGTCATTCAAAACAATGTGGTGCTGATATACAGAAAATGAGGCCAAGGCTGTCTCGGCTGTTATACAGCAAGGTTCAGGCTGGATCTAGAAACACTGGAAGCTACGGTGGGCTGGGAGCCAGACAGGGAGAGAGGAAGAGAGAGAGAGAGCTGGTGGCAGACAGCGGTTTGTGTGACCAGCTTATCAACACAACAGGGGCTCTGACTGAACAAATTGCCTTTTCTCTCCACTGTGATTACACTGCAACCTACACACACACACGCACACACAAGTGACTTTGAGACTGTGT
This sequence comes from Sandelia bainsii, assembly GCA_032362345.1. NCBI lineage: Eukaryota > Metazoa > Chordata > Actinopteri > Anabantiformes > Anabantidae > Sandelia > Sandelia bainsii. Next base: position 733,296 of record JAUMHL010000027.1, on the reverse strand, counting down.
CTGTGACACAGTCTCAGAGTCACTCTTAAGATGATGTGTTGGCAATCAGAGACTAGCAATTGCAGCAAGACCTCAAACCTCATTTCCTCTGTGGAGAAGGGTCCTTCAAAGACACCATGGGTGCATGCATGCACATGTTATACTGGTGATAACCCTTGCTGAGACAAAGAGATTATGATAAAAATGTCTTGTCTTGTAATGACATCATCACTAATAATTTAGGATTGAAGGTGTCCATGGTGTACAGTATATTTATAATGGGATGTGCCAGAAAAAATTCCAAATTAAAATTTAGGCCAGAGAAATATATGTTATAAACATATTCTAACAATGATGATAAAACTAGGACAGAAATCCCCAGCATGCTGAACAATTCCTAGTATTATCCAAAAGGTGTCTTCATTTCTAGCTGACTGGTTTGAAGTCCCAGGTATTTATCTTCTGTGGAGTTAAGTCATTACCACCTTGAGGGTGCCCTGGAACTCTGAACTTCTCTAGATTTTACCCGGGTGAGCCAGTCCTCACTGAAACCAAAGGGGTTTCCCCAAGTGAGAACACATCTGGCCCAGATTATCCCCTGCTGTGTGCTGCAAAGATAAACACACAACTCTGCACCTGATTCTCCAGACATTGTCACAGTGTGCATATGTAAGAACTGCTTTTGAAAGTGAAGAAATAAGCTGTTAATGTCTCTTGCTAGCAGAGTGATTATTCTCTCCATTTTCATCATGTCACATTTCATCAAAATATTGATTAATGCAGCCTTAAATATGCAGACTGTATTTTGCCGTTTCTAGGTGCAAACCAACTAATCTTAATCATTATATTCTGACCTAATAGCAGGATTTTGGAAACATATCTCTAGTCATGCTAGAAGTGAGGTGCATAGTGAAGGGAAGAAGAGGCCTTATGGTCCACACACTAACACTTGATTTTAAAATGTGTCTTTGGGTGAGTGGATCACAAGTGGACACAGGTAAATACAAGAATAAATGACCACAAAGATGGACTGTGATCTGATCACTCAAATTGCTTGCAGTTTGTTGCAGTGTAAACACTAATGCACAATTGCAACTCCACTGAAGGACATTACAGGGAAATACCCAATAGTGTTGGACATGGTGGTTGTTTTGGTGAAAGCAGGCTGGACTAGTCGGTCTTTCCAAAGGTAGATTAAGCACAGCCGGCCTACAGGCTTGTTGGCAGTCCGACTGTCATATGTCAGCAGAAATGATCAAATCTGAACACAAGTGGTCTGCTATATACATTTGGAGAAGCATGTATACGGACAGGTGTGAACGGTTATCGTCTCGCAGACATAAACCCAAGTGTAAACAGGTTATCTGTCACTGCCTGTGTCTCTCACTCTTTCTCTGTCAGACACACCTACAGGGTAGAATCAGAAGTGATGTATGAATTCATGAGGCCAGACATCAGTTTCTCTGTGATTCTGCTGTCGACAGCCAGGTGTGACTTTGAATAGAAGACAAATGACAGACAATCCATTCTGTGGGATTTATTGGTGGATGGTGATGCGTGACAGTAGCGGGCCGTAAGAAACATGATGTGGGCAGTCATATCAGTTCTCATTTCCAGCTCTGAATTGAGCTGAAAATGTCAGCTTCTGCTTCAGATTGTGCAGTGCTGCTGGAAAAGTCCACGTCTCTGAGGATCTTACAGCCAAGCATGAAGTGTGACAGCTTCTCATCTATTTGTCAAGACACACACTGTAGCTTCTACAGAGCGGGGCTTAATGTGAGACATTTTCTAATGAGTGAAGCATGGTGGAGGTTTGAAATGATTACTTCTTATTACTCTTTTCTCAAGAAAGCTGGGATTTCTCACCATGAGTGAACTCAGAACTGGATAATGGTGTTATTTCTTCATCACATTTTTTCATGTATATTTGATTATTTGGTAGTATTTGAACTGAACAAAGACACATTACCAGTTTTAACCAGTTTGATGTCCTGATCCAGACTGTTTTGCCTGATACCAGGCTGAGTAGTTTCATATTGGATAACAGCTGTATCTACTTATTCTGAAACACTTTATTATTCAGGAGTTCCCTGATCCAAATACTGGAGGTCAAATACATTACGTTTCTAAGCTTACATTATTGTTATGATATGAATGAAATAATGAAGTGACACTGGGCAAATCTGAAGTCTGAGCTTCAAATGTCATTGGAGAAACTAATAGTGACATCAGCAAACTTGTAGACGATCATGAATCTTCCTGCACACGTCTGCTACTGCAGTTTCACAGATGAAGTGTGTTGATGGTACATTGTACAATGGCTCTAAAAAACTTCATAAGATGGCAAAAAACAACATCTTGAACCACAGAAATAGGAGGGCCACTCTGCTCTGTAGCTTCACTGCATTGTACTTTCCTGCTTTGGTGTTGCATTTGACTCTATCACCTGTGAAAAGTCACTGTAGTGATTTAGATGTTTTTGTTCAAGATGTTTCATCATATTAATAATTTTATTAATCACTATATTTCTACCCTGTGAAATGGTTGCAAAGCTGTGGGGCTTGCATTGTTTTCAGTCTTAAATGAGTAGTCTCAGTGTGGGAATGTGACTTCTAATGATGACGTGGCTGTTGTAGCAACAATGTAACAATGTACAATAAACTAAATAAAGACCAAAATTGAATTGAATTGAGGATCTCACCATTATTGTAGTGTTGACATGATGCTGATGGAAGGAAAAGGCCTGACTAACTCACTTGTTGTCTACAGGCATTTCTAGCTGCTCTCTGTGCTGTGAGCTAAATCCTAAAGTCAGCATGCCAACATGCACATAGTGCTACCACGCTTCACTGAAGGTAGTATGTTTACTATGGTTACCATTTTAGTATGACCTGTTTGTGTGGCAGTTTGCTAATGAGCACTAAACACAATGTAGAACTGAGGTTGAGAGGAAAGTCTGTGGTCAGAAACCAAAGTACTGGAACAAACTGCACCTTTTGATGAAATTTCTTGATCACTAGAAGAAAAGTCAAAGCCCGTGGAATTCTGTATTCTGTAAAGCTGTATTATTATTTTATGTATTATTCACCTTCTAGTACTATCTCAACTTAGTTTGACTTTTCAATCACTCATATATGAAAACAACATCTTCCTCACAGAGTTGAAACCACAGTTTTTATTAGCATAAAATCTGATGTAATATGTTAATTTCCCACAAAATGGAACAAGGAGCAGTAATTGCAGTGAGATACCGGTGTAACCTACACACTTCATCTCATGTCACACACACACATAATATTGAGGCTCAGGCCTCAATATTGGTACTGACATACCAAAAACCACACTTCATCACCTTCTGCACATACAGTACACTCTGTTTAGGTAACTGGCAATAGCTGAGATAAAACATTAGACACTTCTACACACACACACACACACATTGTTGGAGACCAACAATCAGAACAGATGTACAATCTGTCCACATAGTGAAGGAATAGCTCATAAGGAACATATGCACAGTACTTGTCTACTACTGAGTTTTACATGAGATCCAGGAACACAGCAGCAGACCAGCAATAAAAATCCGCCTGGAAGTTTGCTGTTTGATACATCAAATTGACGCGGTTACAAGTTTGCCAATCAATAAATCAATAATTAACAGAACACAATCTGCTAATTTGTTTACAGTTTTTACAATTTGTGTTAAGTTAATACAGAAAATGGTTAGATTAATCCAACAATTACCTCACAGTTATTTGAACTTAATGGCCTGCTTTTATTGAAATTACTTAAAATATTAAAATTTTTGAGAATTTCCACTAAACAACAAACCAACTAAAACTTAAGCATCAGACATGCACAGCAAACTCCACAGTATGTACTCACACAAAGCACCGTTTTAGTTCTGCTGTTAGCAGGTTGCTTAAAGCTACAAAATGTCTTTAGAATATGCTCCATAATTTATCTTTATGTGACAATGTGCTGTCAAAGCTTCCTGTGACACAGACTCACAGAACAACATTGGCAGTAATAGGGACATATTCCTTTCTCTCTGCAGGGCTCCCACTTCCAACCAATCACACAACGTCAAATCCTGTGTGTCACAAACAAACAGGACAGTGGCCCTCGAGGACTAGGATTTTGACACAGCATTACTATTTGATGCCCTGAGTGAATGAATTTCAAGTTTCATGCTACAGTTAGCTTAACTGCCAAAAGTTGTATTTTGTAGCTTTAAATAAGTTTGGCATCAAGTCTTTTTCTTTTTCTACCGCTACTTTTCTGCACTGCCGGTCACAGGTTTCCTCTTTTTATCCATAACACTTTCTGATAGTACATGCAACAAAATGCCATACACAGTATCAGACAAAGTTGGAATGATAAAACCCCTCACAGTAGTTACAAGTTGTATCCGGCCATGTTGTTACAGCTACAATGTTCTACTGAGTTCAGAAGCTGTGTAATGTCTAAACACACACCAAACCATTCACGCACATTGTTTTCAATTAGAGAACACACACCGCATGCAAATTGATGCACACTACTCACTACTTCTCTCATTAATGAAATCTGTTTCTGTACTTTTGCAGCAGTTATTGTGCAAATGTAAATATGTAGACATCCCTCACGCAGCACATGAGGACAGCGTAGAATATAATTTACTGTTCTGACCGATCATGATTTATCATGAATAATTAATGAAGTTACAGATGTTGTGACACCTGCAGAAATGCGCACAGAAGTTCTCACCGTGGAGATGTTTCATATTGATCCGTTTACTGAGCGATGTCTGCAAACTCACAGGAAATAATTCTACACACAGCTGGAAGCTACAAACTAAACTTTAGAGACTTAATGTTCTGAAACAACTCAGATTACGCTGGAATGAGGAGACAATATTGATGAGTCTCATTCATCTAATACAATGTCGACTCTGCTTTAATCTCAGTGTGTAACAGATGTGAAAACGTAGAAAAATATGAATGAGGCAAAGCTCAACCTTTCCAAAACCACAGAAACTTTGTCTTCTGTTCTCTGTGGTTTATGGATCAATATTGTTGCTCAAACGTGGAGAAAGGTTGATGTTCAGATGTCGTCCTGTGTGCAGATAAAGCTTGGCTGTATTTATAATTTATATTGTATGGAAATATTACATAATTCAATTCAATTCAATTCAATTTTAATTGTATAGCACCAAATCACAACGTCAGTCATCTCAAGGCACTTTACAGTGTAAGGTTACATAAACTAACGATTGAACAATAAATTGCGCTGCTGCCGGTGTGTGTTGGCCTTAAGTTGTCCATTTAACACTTTTGTAGTGTTTGCTCTATTTCAAAGCTGTTTATACCCAAACCTGCTCATCTAATAAAAATTGGTAGTTACAGTAAATAACCACCTTGAGCCACGACCTGTCTTATCAGTCTTGTAAACACAATCAGAAATCCAACTGAGCTGTTTGTGATCCATCATTTTCAAATTGATTGACCACTGCAGACAGCATTAATGCATTACTGAAGAAAGTATTGACTTTTTTTCATTTAAATAATTGACAGCATTTTAATATTGACATCAGTAAGTATTGATCCTCAGTTATTGACATTCTGTCATAATGCATTTCATAAACAGCTCTGTAATGTGCATAAAGAGGAATAGGAGGACATAGTAGGACTGTTTGTCCTTAAATCAAAGTATTGACAGTTAAGGTGACTGCTTCTTCACCACCACATTAATTTGATAGTTTAACATGCATGTGCCTCCCCAGGACTGTGTGTGTGCTTTAGATTAGACTGAAACTGGCTTGAAGCAAACAACAGTTAATGTTCATTCTTGATTTAAATTTTCCTACACAAACCATATATATAAATGTATGTGACATCACCTTTTTCTCCGCCACACCAGAGAATGAAAACACAACTACAGAAGTCTCTCAGTTAGCTTAGTTATGCAAACACAGATACATATCTGATACACAGATACATATTAAAATATTTAAAAAAGTTTTTTGAATCTTGAATCTTGAATTTCTGCACTGCACCTGCAAATAATACAAAAATGCTGCCTAGCTGAACCTAAGTGCTGAATGTGATTTTGTCATTTTTAGTCTGTAGGGTTACAAACAAACACTGATTTTAAATTCAGTGGGAAATATAAATTCATTCAAAAACATCAGCAAAAACAATAGAACTGCATGTAGATCTGAGCCAGTAATGACCTCGCTCACATATTCAGTGGATATCAGCATATGTGAAGATTTGCATATGTCAAACTTTGATACCACCGAACCTGTGGTTCATGAACTGTCTCATTCTTCTATACTCACCCAAATTCTGAAGGTTCTGGATTTCCCAAATCACCATAGATTCTTATAGTTCTTTCGAATAAGAAATACTTTGCTTTAGTCCTGTAAAAAATTAATATAATTGTGGTGCTTTTCTTGAGTTTGACCATTATTCTCCACATAAATATTAAGGAATCACTGACCACCTTAAGAATTTTGGGTGAGTACTGTAAAACTAACAACAGAGTACAGAGTATCTACAGGGGAGAAAGAGACTGTTCTAGCATTCATCAGGTGTCATGTGTAGCACAGACACATTCATGTGTATTTTGAATATTGATAAAGACTACACACTGTTGATGTCTTTTCTAGGTGTCTTTTCAAGGTCCTGAATTTAGCATTTTTATAGCTTCTTAGAGATATTGTCTTAATCTTTATTCCCCATTGACATGGAAATGAAAAATTAAAGAAGAAGTACGACATGCATGGTTCGGATGATTCTAAAATGTGATTTTAATTTCGGTCTGCTTCACAATAAGTGCTGATGAGTCCAGCGGAAGAACATAGCCAACTAAAACTCAGTGTCACATTATTGCTTTAACAACATGTCAGCCCAGCCTGTCTAATCCCACACACACACAGTGAAATGATGTGGGCTGCCACATTGATGCGCTACATAATGGCTGCTAATGTTATTGGATATTTGAACATAGTATAAGAACAGTGGCTGATTCATTCTATTTGTCCCTCAGGGCAAAAAAGAGAAAGAGGGATAAATTGTTTGTTAAAATTTTTTAACAGAACCAAGGTTACTGGCTAGGTCACAACACTGAATGCTCAACTTTAACTTTAACGTTTAATATGATTACTTTACTTTATCAATAATTACATTCCAACCTATTCTGCTGCTAATCATTCAAAATATGTTATCAACACATTCAGCATGAATCATAGAACAGTTTATGAAGTTTTCATGCTTTGTCAGACTAAAGGTAGAATTCCACCTGAGCAGCTCAGAGTATTGAAAATTATTTTGGAACACTTAACAGATATGTTACCTGCGAGTACTGTAGCTCTTCAGTTTTCATTATTTTTACCCAACAATAAAGTACCAATCAAACTGTCTACAACAAGGTCAAACCAACTTCCATTCAGCCCATTCAGTGTAGTGGGACGGTGGCACAGATGGCAGAGATTTGAGGTCACAGTTGGTGAGACTTCCCACACTTACTGTAATCTCTGGGTAAAAGGACTAAAAAGCGGTTTATCACAGTTCATACATGATTTGGCAAATGTGGGGAAATTAGTTTTTCACATAGAGCCAGGCAGGTTTGGATAACTTGTTCCCTTAATACATGAAATCCTCATTTAAAGACTACATTTTGTATTTACTCTTTGTATAATATTACAATTTGTTTGATGATCTGAATCACTCAAGCGTGTAAAATAAAAAATCAGGAAGGGGGCAAATTCTTTATCACAGCACTGTAATGGCACATTTTTATTGAGCATGAAAATAATAAGCATAAATGACACTAGCTGCAAGTCTGCCATGATCAGCCTGCACACTACATCAGTGCACTAGAGTAGACTGAATTTTACTGAGCGCATTTTCTAATTAGACTTTGAAATTAGATTTCAAACCACAATTAATAAGAATAGTTACTCACAAAAGTTGCTTGCAACAAAGCGTGTGATGTGTGAAAGTGGACAGATGTGAAGCTGATCTTAGTCAAGAAAGAAATATCTCCACAACCAGGGCAAATAAAGCCAAAGTGAGGGTAAGTGTAAAAAAAGAACTGTTCAGATTTGAGCTAAGAATCTTCCAGGAGTGATCAGATCGGTGTTGAGGGATTGACTGTTCAGTGACTGGAGAGCTGTTTTAAACAATCCTGCATCAATGATGTGTCTCCAGTGCAGCATGAACAAACAAGCTGAACTTGTACTGTCGATGAAGCAGCGAGGGTTAGGGAGAGGTGAGTGTCCCAAACAATCTGACTGCTAAATGTCTAATCTTAATGGAGGCAGAAAAACCTCAGAAGAAGGAGCTGTGCATATACTGCATGTAGTTCTGATTAGAACCAGTACACACTTTTTCCTCTTACAATCCAGTTTTCCCTTCATCCTTTCCTTTGCTGTGCCACCTTCTCCTTTCTATCCTTCACTAACTCTCTCTCTCTCTGTTTCACGCTTCTTTCGTATTCTCTATTTTTTCTTCACATGAAATAAAAACAAAGCTTCCTTATCAAAGAGTGCCCCTCATTTTCTGGGTTTTCCGCTCATTTCACTGAATTCTCTGTGACTAGCGTGAAAAGACAAGCACTCAGTGTGGAAGCGGCCGTGCGTCGCTCTCTCCTACACACAGCGGTGGGTGGAATCAGGAATCACTGCTGCAGCAGCTCCTTTTTTTCTCAGAAAAAAATTCTCACAGAAAGACGGATCAATAAAGTGAGGCCTCATTCTCACAAATGAATCAGTGTCTGTCACACATACGTTCTCTATTTGTCTTCCTCTGTTCCTCCCCCCGTCTTATAAAGACATATTGATAATGGAATGATCTTCTTCTCCATGCAGCAGTTTTGCAGTTACAGCTCTTGTTTCTTTTTTTCTCTTTCCAATCGTTGCTGTGCTGCGTGAGCCTAATGTGCTGTGATGTGATGAGTGCTACCAGCTGAAAGGCTTCACACAGCATCAGAGGGAGGGACACTGAGGAGGACAGGAGGAGTGAATCCCTGCTCATGATTAACCAACAAATCCTGACAGTAAGATGAAGAACAGCTCTATTTTTAGCATGTTGAAAAAAAACTGCCAGCATAGTGAACTTTACACAGCAGGGTGTGCGTCTTCATGTAAACTACCTGATGTGTGCAAAGACCTGACTTCAACACACCAACCATCCATTTTCTGCTGCTTATCCGGAGTTGGGTCGCAGCAGCAGCTCAGCACGGTAATTCAGACATCCATCTGCCCCGGCCGCGTTTTCAAACTCCTGTCCCGAGCACGCCCACAAAAAACCTCCACCTAAGCTGGCGCCTTCTGGTGCAAAGGAGCAGCAGCTCTACACTGAGCTGCACAAACTCTGCATCTGTCTCTAAGACTGAGTCCAGCATATGAAACAAGCGTGAATAAAGATAGGAATTTCAATACACACTCTTCGTAAAAGTCTACTGTATAACACCATTAGTGGCCCTTTGTCTTTTGCATCAGTGTTGCATGTTTTTACTCATTTTCTTCAAACTACTTTACAGTGCACACTGAGAACAGTAACAGCACACTGATGATCTTGTCCATTTTTCCAATCACTGTCAAAGTTACATTATCATTGTTACTATTAAGGGTGTAAGGATTCTCCAAATGGTCCATGGTTCAGTTCAGATCTCGGATTTTGGTTTTGTTTGTTGTTTCATTGGGGTTGGGGCCTTTTGAAAAATACATGAACTAAATGAGGGCAGCATAGTGGTGAAGTAGTTAGCACCGTCACCTTACAACAAGAAGGACCCAGGTTCGAATCCATGGGTCGCCAGGTGCCTTTTTATGATTAACTGGCAACCTGTCCACAGTGTACCCCACCAATGACAGCTGGGATAGGCTCCAGCACCCCTGCAACCCTTAAGAGGACAAGTGGTAAGAATTATGGATGGATGGACTAAATGACCTACACTCTGTACTGTGCCTGAATGCAGCGCAGCTCATAGACAACTAATGCTATTCCAGACGCAATGTCAGTTTTTTAATGTAAAGCCTGCGCACCAAGAACCTGGAACCAGTAAAAGTTTGTTCTTTGTTCAGAGTTTAAGAATTAAAGAAGTACAGCATTTTCTACCTAAACTGTATTTGACCACTGATGTGACCCTCCCTTCCTGTCACATATATATTTCCCCAAGGGGATCAATAAAGTATTCATTATTATATGTAAGATAATCCACATGTCCTACCTTGTCTACACATGGGAGTGTGTTGTTCACTGAAGCTAATGTTAATCCAACTGCTGGAAACACTTGCACAGTTTGGACACATGTCCAGGGGATGGTCACACCAACTTTATCACTTTAAGAAATCTTTTTAACAATTACTGCCTCCAGTAAAACGCATCTGCAGTACAGTATAATCTGAGCACCGGGTGTCACTTATACTGATGATGAAGCATGTTTCATTAGAGCACAGCTTGTCCGGAGCTGCAGCAGAGCTCTCTGCTCCCTGACACTCCTGCGCTAACAGAACAACTGCTTCTGTTAAAGATGCAAGTTTAGGATCTGCACTGGTAGAGTCCAGTTTTTAACTGCAGCATCCCGTTTCAATTCTGGCTGGAGACCTTTGCTGCATGTCCCACCCTCTCTCTCTCCCCATGTTTCCTGTCTCTGTCAGCTATCAAATAAAGGCTAAAGTGCCAAAAAACAATAATTAAAAAAAAGAGGAAGAGATGCAAGTTTATCATGAGCTTCAAATAGCAGCTAAACAGCAGCTGTCACACAACTTTCTGCTGCAGCAGCCAACAACACAATGAGCACAGAAATCCACGAGGACACATGGGAAGCAGGTGTGTTCGTTAATTTGTGCGACACTTACAGGTGGTCAGCAAATGCATCTTCTGTAACTCCATTTGATTAAACAGTAAGAGCGCCACCTAGCGGAACATTTTTGGTTGGTTAAACAGCACCTTCCTCCTTGTCATTTACAATATCAATTACTAATGAAATTTAATTGGTTATTGATTAATCACTGACATCCCTAGATTGTCAAAGATTTATTACTTTGACTGTGACCACTAACAAGGTTAAATTAGCACAGAATGAGAAAAATGATATGAACTAGGACTGAGATGCTGAGGGGAATTTGCTTTCAAGGAAGCAGTGACAGCTCACACTCAGACCACTGGTGACGGAGAGATGCAGAATTCAGTGACAGAAAACTGCTTGTTGGGACTCTGTGTGTGTGTGCGCGCGTGTGCGTGCATGTCTGATTTTGCAGACTAACTAAGAGTACTAAGCAGAAAGCATAGGGATACAGTGGCATCCAGCGGCAAGTCCTTTGAGCAGAATGACACACACACACACACTACAGTACTACAAGGTGTCAGAAGGAAATTCATGTAAAAAATATTGATCTTTCATCTTGACACCCTGTCAACATAGTTTTTTACTTTTATTCCACCAAAGCAGAGTGAAGTGAAATGGAAGCCGTATAGCGCAGCATGTCCCTGAACTCAACACACAGATTTTACTATGACGAATGAAGCCATTATTTCTTTGATAATGATATTAATGAGCGTGGGTACCAGTTCCTGATTGTTCCGAATTAAAATAATGATACGTCCTGAATAATTAGTGTTTCTTATTCTTACAGGACTGGTTCAGAAGTCTAGCTCAAACAGTGCACATTGCAGCGCAACCCTGTCTCCTAAAAATTACGTCTGTATAGGATGAAACTGCATTCCTGATTACGTTTTGTTACAGGACGTATTTGCGACCCGATTACGTTTTTGTAGAACGTAATTGTCA
>JAUMHL010000027.1:674302-694440 GCA_032362345.1 Sandelia bainsii | reverse complement strand
GGAAGAGTGCACCCACACATATTATACATCAAAACGACCGCCTCGGTCAGGCGATGTGTGCTATTGCTTTTATTGGCGTTTTGAGTTAGCATGGCAATGTAAATCGCCATAAACCACACATGAGATGCCCCACAGGACAGACTCGGGAATCCTACCTCACATATTATACATCAAAACAACCAGCTCGGTCAGGTGATGGCCCCTGTTACAATTAGTTGGCATTTTGATTTACCATGGCAACGTAAATTGCCAAAAATCACACACGAGATTCCCACAGAACAGACTGTAGAATCCTACCCCACATATTATACATCAAAACGACCGGCTCGGTCATGACATGTCCCCTATTATGATTAATTGGCATTTTGAGTTACAAGTCAACACAATCTAGATCTAGAATATCAATCTAGATCACAAGCCTCAATCCACTAATCCAGGTCCAGAGATCAGTCATCCAAAATCCAAAAACACCAGATTGACAGAAATCTCAACAGGGCAGACAGGCAAGGGAGAGACACAGGTGCAATTAATTAGCTTGATTAGATGGGTAGTGAAGTGAACTGTGAACCTGGAGCCTGGAACAGGAAGTCAGAATACAGATCATGACACTCACAGCAAGAAAGACCCAGGTCTGAATCCACAGGTCGGCCGGGTGCCTTTCTCAGTGGAGTTTGCATGTTCTCCCTGTGTTTGAAAGGGTTCACTCCAGGTACTCTGGCTTCCTCCTGTTGTCCAAAGACATGTGATTAGGGTAGGGTTAATTGGTGACTCTAAATTGCCCATAGATGTGAATGTGAGTGTGAATGTTTGTCTCTAATTGCAAAATAGTAGTTAAAAACCAACAAAAAATTATTGTGATAAAATCTTTATATGGTATTTTTGCAATATTACCCACCTCTACCTCTATGGTTGTAGTAGAACATGCATGAATCTGATATTCTCATGCCACTCTGAGGAACACAGCAAACATCTAAACCACCCCCTATAAACTACCCCCTAAAATGCACTAGAAAAGCTCTGTTACCTTTAGCAACAGCAGGTCATTAAGAACTCTGTTTGTGTCACAGGTCTCCTTTAAGCTGATTCAGATAGATGGTAGTGAGATAAAACTAGACTCTCTCTGTTATCTGGTTAGCTCTCTTCATACTTTTAGCCCAAACAAATATATATTTATATTGAGCCTATTGGATTATTTCACTCTCTAGCTGAGACCCCAAAGAGGCAGAGGGACAGATGAGTCCATTTAGTGCGTAATGGACTTAGACTTATTGTGATTTGTTCTATCAAAATGAACACACACATACACACGTATAGGAACACCATCACTAACTGTGTTGTGCCCCTGGCGGTAAAAGCCATTGGCCTTTAGCCATTAACAGAGCTTTATGGACCAGACCACCAACCAGAGATCTCTACTGACAACGTCACACAGACACACACAAACAAACAAACACTTCCCTGATCTTTTTTTGTTTGTTTTCTATCCTCCTTCCTTCTGCAGCCTTGGCTCTTCCTCCTCTACCTCCTAATTGTCATTATCATCTTCATCAGCCAGATCTCTTAATGCCTCTCTCCTTCTCTTTTCACAGACTACATCCATTCTTGTCATGTTTTTAATCTGTGCCAGGTTGGAGTTAATTTTTTTCATCATCATCCATATCCTCTTCCACCCTCTCTCAGCTCCACTCACGTCTTCCTTCATCCACCTCCTCTTCCTCTTTTTGCAGTCCTTCCTCAGGCTGTTTCTGGCCATTAGAGAACAAACATTATACCATGGGAGTTTACTGTGCTGTGCCAAGCTGTGGTCAAAGGCCACATGTACTGTACGGTATGGCATTGACTAGGAAAGCAAACATGCAGATAAAATTGAGTCATCAGGCAGTGAGGCAGGTGATATAAATTTGTTGCAATCACAAATTTCAATTTGTGAAACAGCACAAAGAAATCAACACAAGAAATGCCATGTCTACTAACAAGCAGCTTCTTGGTAGAGTAGCAGCAGCTGATAACAATAAAATATTTAAGCATAACCTCAACTAGAAATAAAATGAGATAGCATGAATGCATAACATGTAGAACATAAATGCAACAAAAGTACAGACCCATCCAAGAGGACTGGGATAGTAATGCTTATTCAATTGTTTTTAAGGACTTAGGAACAAAAGATGGATATGAGACAAAAGTTTGATGCTGTTAGCACCTTGATACATTAAACAACATGAAGAGAGCACCTTTCATATCTTGTGTCCCAAATTTGGAGAGAGCAAAAGCATTGGACTGCAGCCTCCTTCACTTCTTGTATGTTTTTGGGTGTTTCTCCATCTCTTCTTGAATGCATGGTGATAAATGAAAGGGGAAATACATGTTCATTTGGCTTAAGTTCTGATGATTAACTTGAACCTTGAACCTTCCACTTCCACACTTCAGTCTTCAGTAAGGTAGAGGTTGGTCTCATCAGCCCATAAAACTTTACAGACCTTTTGTGACTGAACGCAGTAATTTTCTGCTAATTCCAACATGGTTTTCTGATTCTTTATGGGGATTTAGAGGGATTTTCATGTTTGTGTTTCTGATCATGAAGCTTTGATAACTGATACCTTCACTTCTGCTTCCTCCTTTTTCGGGATATTCCAATTTGTTTTACTGGCTATACCCAATGTTTGAGTATTTTTTAAAGGTTGTTTTTCCATCTTTTCACAGATTCAAATGCTTTTCTCTTCTGTATCTTTTCAAATACAGTCTACACATGTAAACCAAGAGTAGTCATCTAGAGATAGGTATTGTCTGGACAATCAATGTCATAGGGCACACCTCAGTAAGAAGAATGTTTCTTACTTTTGTTCACTATACCATCAAATTAAAGCTGAAATTCTTCTTTGCTTTTTGCTTTTTTTCTGCCAAATGAAAAATAATAATAAAAATATCATTCAATTCACTGTGTCATGAAGTGAGCTCTGATTTGTTTCTCTTGAATGTACAGAAGTGTCAAGGGGTTTCTGTCAGATTGATTTTTAAAGTAGCAACTGTGCCAACTGTATTATACCCATAATAAAGAATATTTTTTCCAAGTAAATGTTCTTCTCTTCCCATTATCATTATCCCAGATCAATTTCCTCCCTATGGGAGCTTTTCCTGGAGCCTGGGTCAGCATCTTTTTCATTAAGTCACAAGCACATTTGCACACTCCTTTGAAAGGAGATATTTTTCCTCCATTTCTGTCTCTTCCCGCTGCAACACTGGTCAATATTTATATATTTTTATTTATAAATTTATATAAATTTATTTATATTTTAAGTTAAAAGGGGGTACCATCACTGGTAATGTGCTGAATTCTATTGGTTTGCTTTAGGGTGCTTGGTTCTTTTGTCCCCATACAGAACTGGCTACAAGAACTGCACTGGCTCTCTTTTTGTCAAAAAGCCTAATAAGTGGTAGCCTGTCAAACAGGTGAGACGCGCACTACAGACTGGTTGGCACTGTACTAGCAGCGCATGCAGATGCTGAGGGTTGATCTGATCCCTGGACTGGTCGGAAAAAGGAACCTACAATAAAGGACAACAATGATCAGGCATACAGGGAAGCAATATCAAGAAACAAGGACATGCACATTGTGACACATACTGTACCTACATAGAGGAAAAAGAAGTATATCCACCCTGTGACAAACTAGAACTCTCATATATAACTTTTTTGTGTGGGGCTTGAAAAATGGGTCTGTGAGTTCATACAGAGAGATGAAATTCATAAAGTCAAAATTGACATGACCAATGCGACTGGAAAAATTGACAACCCAGATGAATGTTTCACTTTGGAACCAAAGTTAAAATAAGTTTAGCATTTTCAAATTATGATATGACGATAATTATTATTTTTATTTTGATATCATTTTTTAATTCAGTTAGTTTCACTAGTGGTTTCATTGTTAAGTTTTTATTTTGTGGACAAATTTCTATTTTTGTTTTAGTTTTAGTAATTTTAGTTTAGGTCAGTTGTCAAAAACCAGTGTGGTATGAAGAATAATCTACTGATCATGGGGTTAAGGTTTCAACGCTAACTTCACTAATGTATACAGCATCTTTGGATATGGAAAGAACTAAGACTAATGGTGATGGTACATTACTAGAGGAAAGCGAAGGAAGAAACTAGACAATCTGGGGTAAAAGTGAAAACAATATAAGTAACAATAGACTGAAGTAGGGCAGAAGCATGGCAAAAAAAGGTAAGGCAAGAGCGGCAAGTGACAAACAGGAACCTAAACAGTGTAGGTAACAATGTGACTGTGAACAGAGGGGAAAGCGTGGGTCGAAACAATGTGACTAAAAACTAGAAAACTAAGGGACAAACAAAAGTCTACACAACATGGATACAAGGCAAAAGTGCCATTATCTACAAAACATAATCGAGCAGAGGTAAGCAAAAAACAACAAAATCTTCAGTCCAGGGGCAACCTGGGGTTTGGAGTCTTGTCCAAGCACACTTCACACACATTTTAGTTTTCCATTTTCGTCTTCATTTCTGTTTACAAACATGTCTCAGAACTAATATTCTTTGTATTTGCTGTAGTATATGATAATAACAAGGCTCCATTAAAAAGTACGTTGTGATGCATACAATAGGTCTCAGAAAAGAGCCTAAACCTACCATTCACATCACCAGCAAATGCCAAAAGTTTGCTCATCCCATGACATGTGTGTGGTTGTCATCATTGTGGCATACAGGTACCCACCAAGAATTTTTTAATTACCAAGACTTAAATATTCGCCCTTGCAAATCAGTTTGACAGTTTGCCAGTGTGGTTCATCTAGGTGTACTACAGTGGAAAACAAGGGTACAATAGCCATGCAGTTCCTTTCCCACACAAGGAAATATAGTACGAATACACAACACTTTAACAGTACATCCATATTAGATCAGATTAATCTATCTTTAGTAACAGGCTATGTACACTGCATTAAATCACATTGCATTATATTACATGCAATGTTACTGAACTATTACTTATTACATGATTTTTTGTTTGCTTTTTTTATTGTATATATTTTATAACAAGGACCATAGCCATTGGAAGGTCCTCGCAAGTACGGAAAAACAATTGTGTCACATTTTTCCCCTATACATAGATTGCAGTCTGAATGCTCCCAGGAGGGCCATCTCAGCATTGACACACAGAGCCTTTAATGTGCCTCTTAGTGTGCCTCTTAGACAGCTATAAAGGGAGGTGGACCAACAAAGCAGGTCACAGAGGCATTAAACACAGCCGTTGCTGGAGCTGAGTCTCAACCTTTTAGATTCATTATTCCACAAATACATAATTTAGCCAACTACAGCAGACCCATATTTCTACATGCCACACCCCTCATTTCCAGATTTTCACCACTTTTTATCTTCTGAGGCCTGTTCCTTCCTTCTTAACCACCCAGCTTTATTTGTTTCTTGTTTTTTTTTCTATAATGGCAACACAAGAGCCCCTTTTACACTGGCCCTTCAGGTGGCTTTACGGCGCCAATACGCCGCCTCATTGTGCTGTATGAAACATATCAAATCAGCGTCATGGGTCCGAGCTGAATGTCCTTTATGCCACCTTGAGAGGTAGCATCAAAGGTGAGGCTAAAAAAAATTGCGTGGCGGCATGGGGTGTTGGGGGAAGGGGTGTGAAATTTTGATTACATTTTACTGTGAGATCAGCTACTGTTTCACCACTGGCCCATTCTATGTAATCAACCAATGCTATCACAGCCAGTGTACAATTGATCAACTCCAAGACATTAAGCAATTAAACAACAATAAGCAAATGGTATGAAGGTAGTGAAGGGTATGGTTTCACCATGACTTGGACATGGAGTACATAGGATTACGTATGTCCATTCATTGACTGTTTGAGTCTTGAATTACAGTGTACAGTATCTGGAATTTGAGTCATGGCAGGTAGACTTCTCTCTTTTTTGTTGACTGTACAGTATTATCTTGAATAATCTGAAAAATGGTGTCAAGATATATTTTATAGATACAGCATGTGTTTAGTTATTCAATGCAACAGTACTTCCAAATTACTTTCTAAAAAAAAGGCATCAATAAACCAGTGGGGAATGTGGGGTTGCAGCAAAAAAATAGCAAGCAGGGTAAGAGCCTGGGAAGGCTTACATGTAGCCAAGTGAAGAAATGATCTGATAAGTGCAGTGGAGTGATAAAGAGGTTGCAATTTTGGGTGAGAATCAGGACTAGGTGGTCGCCTGCTTCGCCAGCTTGGACCCATTTGACATCAAATGAGGTCAGAAGTGCATTCATGTCTCGCAGATTGATTTAGAGAACTGCCATCCCCTAGGGACGCAGAACAACAGCATGTTGAGTTCTGAGAAGTTAGTCAGCTGGCCTACCTAAGAGGTACCATTTGCAGAAGCTTCCACTTGTCAGCGAGAAATCCAGGCCCACTTCCTGATAGTCAAGCAGAGTAGGAGAAGTAATAAAAGGAAAGATATGTCTTTCAATTTCAGCTAAGCAGTAGCTGAAGAATAGTAGGGTAGTGAATCTTGCATTTAATCCTTCAGTCAGTGTTGATTTCACAGAAAATGATGTCCTCAAACTTGATGCTGATTCAATCTTCTACTTTTCTTATGGATACTTTCCTTATCTCAACACATTAATGGACAACTTTGCCCTAATTTCTATCCATTAATGTATTAAGTTTCTTGCTGATTTTCAAATATATTAGCTAGCAGTTTTCTTTCCTAATTTAAATGGATTTCTTTTTCTTTTTTTAAACCAATTTCACCAAAGTGCAGAGGGAGGCGTAAACCAATCCTGTCAACATGATTAACTGTGGTCATTTTATCTTTTAAGTCATCAGTCTGAGGCATTTTATTCACACCATTATTGGTTAAAACAAGACATGTTATGATTGATACCTGCAGTCCTCCCTGTGCCTCACCATAATACACACTCATTCACATTTCATAACCTCCCGTAGCGTGCACATACACTCACTCCCCAACCAACTTTATAACTTATCTCTTCCCAGTCCTGTTAATGGAAGCAGACCGCAGATCCAGCGATGCTTTAATTCCCACTGTTAAGTTCTAACTGTTCACTAATGCTGTTCCCCAATTTACTAATGCTCCTTCACCACAAAAGCCCACGAGTCAGCAACCCTCAACAGCCTCCTGCTCACATACACACACAGAGGCCACTATATGGCCCATTAAGTGGCATTAGAGCCTCTTTCTGGCAGGTTATTCTGACTCCATGGCACCGCAGTAGCATTCCACAGTCACTCTGTAAGACTCTAAGTCTCACCGCACATTTCGCATCACAAACCACGGCTAATGCACTGGTCACAATATTACAACATACCATATTCCATCACCAGGAGACATCTATCCCTGAATTGGTCGCTCTGAGTAATTTCTCTGCTTTTTTTTCTTTTGTGTCACCATGACTTCGCCACACTATGGGTTTCTGAAGGCTGTCATCAAAATACATTCAAAGCACAATGCTTTTGTACAGACAGTCTAACGCTCTACTTGCAGATCAGAGATGTCGCAATGCTCATTATACCGAACAGGACAAACTGAAGATATAAATTTCATTATTAGATTATATCAGACAAACAGCCAAGTGTCATTAAATAGATAAATTACATGGCAACATGCTCGTAGTTTGGGAGATTTCTTGTGTACAAGAAGACAGTTTAATGGTAAAGCCAAGCCAAGGCATGCACAGTATAGTTACACAGTGCTCTCTTCCACCACCATCAAACACTATATGGGGTAATATCTTTTAGAAGAATGTGATCAAAATAATTATATTAGAATGTAACCAACAATCACCAGTGACACCAACATGATGACAAAATAAGGACATCAACCAGCCAGTTATGAAGTTCAGGCTGGAGCCATATGGAGTCATATGTGCATTTGACTGGAAAAAATATGGTGACGCAAATGTCAAGCATAAAGCACCATTTTGAAAATAAGTACAAGAGTAACTTTAAAGAATGAAAATAAGCTCAGCAAAGTTGCACATTACAACACTGTGTACTCTACCACTACACTGCAGAGGTTTTGTTAGATAGACTGAATGCTGAATATACTATATTATAGACTTGCTTTTCTTTGCAGAAATATGGTAAATAGGTTAGGCTGATTAAAATGAAAATAGGCTGATATCCCATGATGGTTGTAGCATACAGTGACAGAAAGAGAGGTAAAATGGGCAGGAGAATAATAAATGTTACTGCAAATAAAGACAGCAGGTTTTTATGTGCAGTATAGCTTTGTTACATTTTTAATGAAAATCAGGCTGTGATGCAGAGGATAAATAAGCAGTAATCTGATAAACAGCTTGTAAATGACAAAATATCAGTTACAGTTACAGTTGACCAGTCTGTTATATGTAAATGTATATGTGCTGTATGTGAGGTGTGGAATGGGATAAAGACCATGACTAGTCACAAAAAATCACACACTTCCACAGTGTCCACCTATGCCACCCCTCCTTCATCCAACCATGCCAATGAAAGTAGGCATACAACAAGAAACCACCACTCCCACCATCTGATCCACCATCCCCAACACAGCATACATGTACTATCACCACAGAACAGGTACGGAAGCTGTTGTCTACACTAAAGACGAACAAAGCAATGCGACCTGATCAGAGCTTGCAAGGGGGTTTTCAGCACATCTTCAACCTTTCTCTGAGGCTGAAAAAAGTACCTAAATTATGGAAAACTTCCTGCATTGTCCCAATACCAAATACCAAAATCCCAGTTCTCTCAATGACTTTAGACCTGTAGCACTAACATCAAATGTAATGAAGACATTTGAGAGACTTTTTCTGCAGCACCTGAGGTCCCAGGTGCTGAACTTCCTTTTTGTTTCAGGCACACATTGGAGTGGAGGATGCCATTATTTTTCTAATGCACAGAGCATACTCGCACCTGGAGAGGCAGGGCAGCACTGTGAGAGTCATGTTCTTTTACTTCTCTAGTGCCTTCAACACCATCCAGCCCTACCTGCTTGCTGCAAAGCTTAAGAAAATGCAGGCTCACACTGAAAAAGTCTGCAGTTGGATTGGACCTGGACAGAGGCGGATGTGGCAGAGAGGAGGATGGTGGACAAGATCAGTGGCATCCTGGACAATCCGCCTCACCCACTTTGTGAGAACTGTGGCAGATGGGAAGTTCATTCATCCACAGACTAATTCCACTAAAAAGCAAAACGGACGTCAGGAGGTCTTTTGTGCCCACTGCTATAAGACTATACAACAACATCTGTGCACTATCTGAACAATAATACACACACAAAACACAAAAATGTCTCTAATATATATAATATATCCCTATTTACCTTACTGTTACTGTTTTACTCACTTTTGTATTGTGCCTTATTGTTCTACAGTTCATCTCCATGTGCTGCTGTAACAAGTGAATTTCCCACTTGGAGATCATTAAAGTGTTATCTTACCTTATCATAAACATTTGTTTACGTAGCATTGTTGAACAAAGAGTCTTGTTTTCTGACCCATCTATCAATCCTCTTGCTCTATCACTATATCCCCTAACCTTCTCTTTTGATCATGCCATAAATACTATGACAGCTAGAAATTGTCTAAATATAACAGGTTACTGTTGCTCATATTAACCTGCTGAAACTGGACAGCTGTGTGTACTGACAATGCACTCTGGTTGGCCACAAATCAAAGCCTGCATATGTATTAGCATGTCTGTCCTGGTGCCTTCAGATGGCTGGAAGGATTTAACGACCTGAAGGGACAGAGCAGACTCTGCTTCTTGTGGAAGCGTAGGTCCTTTAATGAATGCAGCAAGGTTATGGCAAATTTTTTACCAGTCTCTTGTGGCCAGTGAAATATTATTTGCAGAGGCATCAGAGCTAGTGACAGCAACAAACTGAACAAACTGATCATGAAGGCTTGCTTTGTGCTGGAGACTTCACTGGAACCCTTGGAGCATGTGGAAGAGAGCAGGATGCTGCACAAACATCTGAACATTTACGCAACGTGCTGGTCATACACCAGAGGACCTTCAGTGAGAGCCTTCTTCAGCTGCGCTCTGACAAAGAACAGTACTGCAGGTCACCTGCAGGACACCTTTTGTTTACACTGTCCATCAGACTTGCCGTAATCCATGTCTATTATACTACGGTATTGTCATCGTGCACTCTATATTCTCCATCCCTCTCTTTTTTTTGTTCAGCATAATTGTCCCGCGTAGTATAGCGTCATTTTTTTACAGGCTGAAGGTTTCATGGTTTAAGGCTAAAGGAACGTCCCCATTCGGTTTGGTGCATATGGATTTATAGCAACAGAGCACAGTAGCTCCAGGTCATAAAAACACAGGAGATAGAATAAAAAAGATGAGGAGATAGAGAGACAAAATAAGACTCACAAAGACAGCTGTGCAAAGGTGTATGTGTCTGTGCTTATGTGTGTTTAGGCCACAGGGTTTTGTTCCTTATTAAAGTAATTACAAGAACACGTCTCTTACTCATCACAGAAATCTACCACAGAAATCTAGACATAATGTTTGAGACAAAGAGTGATAAGAAGCACACTGGTCCCACTGAACATATAACACACTTTATTAGAATCAAGGCAGTGATTTAATCCTTTCAAACCTGAAACTCATTGATTTGGTTTACACCTGCAAACATACAGTAGATGTTTTTGGTAGTTAGGGTACCTGTTGGTTCAAACCGTAAACTGTAAAAAGCTGTTGTGTGTGATGCAGCAGCATCTGCATGGACAAATGAGCTGACAGTCAGTGGGCTTCCCCTCTCCTCTATTACTCTGCACATCTTTAACTTCTCTGTTGCAGCTGTTGCAGAGTGTCCATAAGTCCCTAAGTGGTTTGTAACAGCATGTTATTGTGTCCAACAGTGAGGTGTCATAGTCTGAATCCTCATAGACTCTTGTCTATGCGGTTGGAGTCAAAAGCATTTAAGTTCAGTCCTGGAACAGTATAATTTTAGTTTGATTTGCTGTTGTGACAATTTCTTCTCCAAAAAAAGAAAGATGGCAACAGAAAATGATGTTGTCAATGACAAAGGGAAAAGATTCATCAAAATAATTTACATTTTCATTACTTGACTTTGCTTTTAACACTTCAGTTGCACTTTAGCCTTTTAGATCCTCACAAAGCCCAAATACTAAAATGTATGTAAAAATGGTCATGTGGTGCCGTTAGGTGTGTACTGCTGCTTATCTTGCTTGCCCATTATGTGTTTTGGTTGTGGACAGTACTGACACTTTGTCCAGCTATTAAATAGCTTAAAGGGAAATATTGGACTTATTGGAAATAAAAAATATAAGAGTCTTTCACTTTTATTTCAAACTTAAGAATAAAATCAATCACCATCATCAAACATCTTTGATGAAGAGCTACAGAAGTTAAGGTGTTTAAAAGTAGATTCTCAGTCTCTGGAGTACAGAAAAGAGAATCAAGCATACCTGTGTTTTCTGTCTAATAATAGTAATAAGCTCTGTGTATGGGATGTTTAGAAAACACCAACCATCTTAACCACTTTTCCTTTGGCCTTGTCAAGTGTACCAGGCCAGCAGATAAGTGCTTCTCTCTGGTCATTTTCTTTAGTCATTACCACCCATTAAATTGCCAAACTGATGTGCAATGTGTTGAGGTTGTTGTCATTCTTTCCTTAGCCTAGATGTATATTATCTTTGCATTTTTAATATGAAATATAGACTGTTACTGAAAAATGACTAGTAAGTTTTAAGTTTGTTTTTTCAGATATTGGACCTGCAAGAAAAAGAAGAAATCCTGGTTTTTAAGCACTGCCACAAGGACCTGTCATCCCAAAAGTTTTCTGAATAGACGTGGTTCATTTTAGATGTTATGATCAGTTTGCCTCTGTGATACTAGCGGCTTTTGTTACTATGCAAAGACAATGACCAGTACAGTTTTTAGTTTTTTGTGACGAGGACAGGTAATCAATTCAAGTCTTCAAGTCAGTCCCAAATAACACATTCACTAAATGTTTGTGACATTAATTTCAGCCAGATGGAAACAACCAAGGCAGAGTCACACAGCATGGCTGGATAGAAACTAAGCCAGTATCCCTAATAGTTCTAACTGAGCACACTAGTCATTGTAACAGAAGAGCAAATTCTTTCCAGTTTAATTTTTAACGACTTATGTAGACGAAATACAGATGTTCAGTTGGAAAGTCAAATGAGAACATAGCAGCTGTAACTGATTTTTCTGACATTAAATGAGCTGTACCTTCATCAAAACACAACAACCATGTTACACATGTATTTATAGAAGCATCTTTGAGGTGGTGATAATTTTCAAATCCCTTGTACATCACAAGTTTTGCTTGTCGTTTCTGTGCTTGCAGTGTTGAATTCATCATTTTAATAGTTACCAAAATAAACTGTGGCAGCGTTTTGCTATAAGTCTGGAGTTAATTCTCCCGTCAAACTGCTGCTTCCTCCACTTGTCATCTGCTCCAACCCAGAGCCTGCTGGTCACCTGGTGTGATAAAAGCCACTGTGGTAGTTTTATTTTAATCAGTCCACCTCTGTGTCTGTTTGTTTTATGTACAGTTAGTAGTAGTGCTGTTAACTAAGATTTGTGTGATTTAATACTGTGAACTGTTAACTTAAGGCCGGGCAGGGACTTGTTTTAAGGATTTATGTCCCCTACATTCAGTTTGACATCACATTTAATTTTCTTTAAGCTGTGTTCTGCCAGCAAGGTGCCTCTGTTTCTGAATAGCTAGGAAGTTCAATTTAGTTACATTTGCCTCATTGATTTGTCTCCACCCATAACTATATAAATGGAATGGACAAAATAAATGAATATAGAACTTACATGTGTGCACACCAGCCACATTAAAGCCTGCTGTGACAACAAAATGACTAAACATTCTGAACTCAGTGTGTTATTGAACTTGAACAATGATCATGGACTGAGTTATTGCTGTAATCAGGACTCACTGCTCTGATTAACTGAGGGAAGATCATGTGTTTCTTTTGTCCAGGGCATCTGGTGTCTCCATCTGGACAAACAGGCAGCTGGGACCATCTGCTACTGCTGACCTGGTCGACCTGCTCTGTTAAAGGTGCAATAAAGAAGAAGGTTACTGCCCCGGAGGCTATCATGTACTTACAAGGAGCTGAGGGTTTGCTGATTAATACCAGTGATTGTGTAGAAATTTGTCCATTTAAGATAAGATAAGATAAAATAAACCTTTATTAGTCCCACAAGTGGGAAATTTGCATTGTTACAGTAGTACAAGGATAAAAGCAGCAGAGAGTTAAGCTACAACTAAGGTAAAAAGGGTAAAAAAGTAAATATTTACAGCTAGTACATATTTACAGCCAGTACACAAAGAATAATATAATATATAAAAAAAAATCAAAATATTTCTCTATTTCATGATGTCATTAAAACACCTAATTAAGAACAAATGACAAAAAAGGTTCTCTCCACCTACATGTATTTTGCTTAAGTGCCTCTAAATACTGTTTTCTGGTGATGTTAAGTGTTATAAAATTTGTAAGTATGTATAACCTTTAAATCCTGGAAGTCAGATGTGGAACATTGAGGCATTGCTTTCAGAATATTATATTCTGAGGTCTGTATCTAAACCTATATTATATTTATTCTTTTTACACACTGTTCATTGATTTAAAATATAAAATGAACGATGTGCAACATACTGTCACTGTCTGCCTTTTTTGAATTCATGCATTTTCACATGTAAGATTTACATTAAGATGTAATACTTGAATGAAAGATACAAAACCCCTGTCTCATGTCTTTTCTGTCTAGTTCTGCTCAAGCAACAGCACTGAAAATGAAATAGCTAGCATCGATGAGCTGGATCTGCCAATCTTCCAGCAGCCTCTGTGAGTGTGCAGGTCACATGTAGCAAGGTGCAGGTCTTGAAGGCCATGACCCCCAACATCTGCCAGGCTGCTGCTCTGGGAGAGACACTGACATTGTGTTAGGATCACTAACAGGATCATCAGCTAACTAAAAGGAGCAGCGATGAGCTTCTTTCACATGGGAACCCTCAGCCCTTGACCTACATCATCTGTCAAGAAGCTCTAGGTTTCAGCTATTGTGTTTCAGTGATAAGATTCACTGCTGACAACAGTCTGGACCACACTGAAAGTGGCACAGGAGGAGGTTGATCACATGAATACATTTTCACTGCAGTCTGGGAGATCAAAAGAAGAAACATCTCATATCATGCTTATAGCTGATTGACACTGCAGTGAAAATAAAAAGAAGATGGTTCATCACTTAGTTGTATTCAGGGCTGTTTTTAGGAAAAGGCTATGTCAGCAGTCGGCAAGAGCACCATCAACTGAATGTTTTCCAAAAGGGGGAAGAAATGTGTTGAATTTGCTCGTGATAAATTTTTTCTATTTCTATTCTAAAGTCTATTTCACATATCACAGTGGATGTTACTGACATAACAGGAACTAGTGTGCATATAAAGATACTAAATAAAAACATTGATGGCATTGCAAAGCAAAAAGTTTATAAATATATATATATATATATACATATATATACATATGTATACAAAACCCTCATATATATATATATATATAAATAGACACAGGAAACAGGAAGTCAGTTCAGGCAGGAGCGATAACTGGCGGACTTGAATGATTGCAACATGCTTACTTGGGATGTAGATTAATAGGCTGGTGATGTATAATCAGGTGAGTTTGAGATAGCCGAATACAGACTGGTAAGGTCTAGAGGTAATCAACAGCTACTGATAACTTATAAGTTCTGGTACTGGAGAAAGTTATGCACAAGCATGGTAACAGAGTTCCACAATCCACAATCCAATAAACAAGGTCCAAATCCGATTCAATTTTTAAAAATCCAGAGTGACACAATCCACAAACAGACAGTCAGAACATTCAGGGTTAGGTACATCCAAAGATCAGATTCGGGGTCAGGCTATCGAGACGTCAGAATTAATACAGACCTCAGAGGCAAAAACTCAGTGTCAGATTAACAGAAGATCACTTTCAGAGTCAGTTAATCGGAGAGTCAGAATAATTCAGGGCATACAGAGAGCACACGGATTTACAGACAAGAACTAGACAAGAAGATCAGACCCACAACAGAAGCAAGAGTCATGTTTTGGGTGACTAATCAAAGAAAATTGCTGGAGAATCTTTCAAGGATTCAGAGCAGACAATCTGGCGAGAGGTGAATGCTGGAGGGACTGTTTAAAAAGAGCTGAGTACAGGTGAAACAGATTTGTTCGATTACACAGAAAGAGTTAAACAGACATCGCTAGTGGACTGGAAGTGAAAGACGCTGTCAAAATGACATTCTGGACTGGAAGTCAAGCTGGGATCATGACAACTTTCAGCTTTAATTCAAGGGGTTTGACAAAATTGTGCACAAGGAGTGCCTTTAAAACTTGGATGAAAATCTTTTGCAGTCAGTTACTGCCTGATATCTGGAACCCATAGACAACACCAGCTTCTCAGGTTTTCTCCCCTGAGAAGCTTTGCTAGGCCTTTCTGCCTTCAGTTATGTCTTCAGTTAGTGAAAAGCTGTTCTATTGTGTTGAGAGCAGTTTACTGACTTGTCCACTGAAGAATATCCCATTTCTTTGTCTTGAGAAACTCTTGCGTAGCTTGTACTCTATGTTTTGGGTCATCATCCACCTACAATATGAAGCAACATCCTATCAGGTTTACAGCATTGGGCTGAATCTGAGCAGAGAGTATACTCTTCAGAATTTATCCTGCTACTTTTATCAGCATTCAGGTCATCAATAGGCACCAGTGACCTGGTTCTATTGGCAGCCATACATGCCCATGTCATAACACTGCCTCCATCGTATTTGACATATGATGTCATATGATGTCTTTCTTTCTCCATACATTTCTCTTCACATCATTCTGGTACAAGTTAATCTTGGTTTCATCAGTCCAGAGAATCAGATTCCAAAACTTAACTTCCATTATTTACAAACCTGACTCCATATAAAAAAAAAGTCAGGAAGCAGTGTCTCCTGTCTCTATACAGTTAGAACCTGTGAACCATGCTTCCAAAATAAGCCCAAAGAAGAGAAGAAGTGAAATTACTCATCTGCTACATGTATACACAGATTTCCAGTAGCCAGGAAATACCACAAGATGCAAATCAGCACCAGCAGAAGGAATCACAAAGCCAAGTTGAACTTTGCAGAAAGTACAGAGATGAGCCACAAAAGTTCTGAAACAAAGTTTTATTAGCTGATAAGGCCAAGATCAACCTCTACCAAAGTAAGTGTGGAGGAGAATACAAGGTCATCTATGAAGCTTGGTGGAGGTGGAGTCATGGCTTGGGGCCATGAGTCTTAAGGCAGTACAATACTGCATGTTAAACAGAAAAAGTGAACAATATCTATAAAACATATTTTAATCTTAAGTACTGTTCAGATAATGAAATAAAGACGTTCATATCATACATTTTCTGCATTCAAACTCCATGAGAGTGGGAGTATGGGAGTGAATGTGGAAATGGAAATAAACCAGCAGTGTTCCAGTCAGGATGAGTGACCTCGTGCTCAGCAGCAGGTTATGGTTTCTTCAGTGTCGATATGTGAAGTCCCAGTTGTTGGCACTGAGTCCACTTAGTCATGTTGGAGACAGCCATATAATACTGACGCTGCTGACCCTGTGACTGCATGATGTCTGCTCACTGCCACTGTAATGTGCTCCAATTACAAACCTGTGTATGTGTGTGTGTCTACTCCTATGTGCTCTCCAAAATCAGTTGAGGACACACTAGAATTTGTCCACACATTGACAGAAAGACACACACACACAAATGGCTCTTTATCACCAGATGTGGTCCTTCAACTTTATTATTGATTAGGTTAAGTTCGTTCTCAGAGTTTCTCTCTGTCTTGACGATTCTCTCTCTCTCTCTCTCACACACACAGGTTTTCTGATGAAATACCTTTTAACCTCAGTTCATAAATTATCCATATGAATATTTCAGCAGCAGAAAGTAACTGGACTGTTAACCCCCTGGATGTGTATGTGAGTGTGTGAGTGTGTGTGTAGCTAGAAACATTTTCACATAAACTAGAAAACATGTATTGAATACATTATCAGGATTATAAAGTTACAATGATTTTCCACCAGGACCACCTACTGTTTTGTTCCGGCCTTTACACGGCTTCATACCTCACCAGCAGCATTTCAGTAGTTTACTGTTGCTACTTTTTTTTTTCTTAATCTACAGTTAATTGTTGTGAACGTCATAGATCAAAAATTTGTGGCTGTGCTTTAGTTGTTAAGAATGAATCAATTCATCCTTACAATGATTTTGTCTCTACAGAATATCTTATATACAGTGCATGTTAGCAGGAGGAAAACTAATGTTTCTCCTACTTGAAAGGCTAGAGAGGGGAACAGAATGAGGAAAGCACTACCTGATTGGTGAACTGAACATCAGAAGCGGAAGCGTACCAGAAGCAGCTTCCATCAAATTAGCAGAGGTGGGTAGAGTAGCCAATAATTGTACTTAAGTAAGAGCAGTGTTACTTGAAAAGACTACTCAAGTATTGAGTAACTGTTTAATCGTAATGTCTGATTTATCTTTTAGAAATGATGTAATCAGACAGACAAAAATATAAAATAATGTGCAAATTCTAGTATTTCTGAATAATAAAATAGTAAAAATAAATGACATCTTTACAAAATAACAAATTAAGGCACAAGAAACACAAATTTCCAAATCTCACTTTCTCACAATATAAAGCTTTTCAAACCAACACCTATAGTAGGTAACGTATGAATGTTTGAACTGTGACATTTCTCATTCACTGTCTGCTACATCACGTAGCGCGTAGACTACATGTGAAGATACCTGGAAGTTGAGTCCTAGACTGAAGAAGCTACTTGAGTAGAGAGAGTAGAGAGTAGAGATGAGTAGTGAAACGTTTCAAATTAACAAGAAAGAAAGTCCACAACTTCCAGATATGGATGACTGAGAATCTTCACCGATATGTGTGAAGAGTTTGTGTCGCTATGCCTCCACAGTTTGTGTGTGGTCATGTTACTGCATGGCTAAGTCTGATTGGTGAAACAGTCATGCAGTAGATCCACTGGCGGCATGATCAATCTGGTAAAAATATAGCAAATCTAATGTGTAAAAGGAAAAAAGTAACGAGTCGAGTGTTGCCCAATGTAGCGGAGTAAGAGTAGAGTTAATTCTTCACAAATATACTCAAGTAAAAGTAAAAAGTATGGTGCAGTAAAACTACTCTTAGAAGTAAATTTTTTTCAAAAAGTTAGTTAGGTAAATGTAACTCGTTACTACCCACCTCTGCAAATTAGACTTGGCATGTATCTTTACCAGCGCTTCTGGGACGCTTCTGAGACATACAGCAGCGCACCTGGTGGAATCATATCCATCGACATAAAGCTTTTGAAAAGCCATGTTAGCAGCACTCTTTGGATGTCAGTGCTGGTCTGTTAGTTGAATGAGCCTCCTCTTCAACCCAGACTGCAGTATCTAATAACAGTAGATTAGATGCAGTTTGTAATTAAAGTCCAGATAAAGTAAAATCGATGATTAAACATGTTAGAAAATAGCTTCTGAAAACCTGAATAGTCCTCAACAGTTTCTCTCTCTCTATTCATAAAATGAATAGTCCTGACATTAACCTCTTGGAATCTGAGTGTAGCAGTACTCTGAGGCATTTATGAAAATACAAATATTTAATAATAATATTATCATATTGACTTTAGGCATAAAAACTCAAATGTTAGACCTCAGATTTCAGTCATTTTATGGTAGGATGTACAGTGAGAGCATCTTACTTGTTTCCTATCTACAGCCTTTTCAAGAAGATACTAAGCGGGAAATTCTAGAGGCTAAATTCACCAGTATATGCCTATATACTGAGGCATTAAGTACCAGGTTAAAAAGACTGAAGAATGATCTAAAAATAGATACTTTTCAGTTTATGCTTGTTTAACAGGTGTTTTAATAAACCTCCTTTATGGGCTTTTTTAATCACTGATCTTTTGTTGCACATACTGTACAGTAACAAGCACAGACGTTGTCAACTCGAGTGTCTCACTTCCTCGCCTGCCTCCTGTCTGACTGCTCTGTGTGAAGGATCACAGCCCTATTCTAGGTTGCCTATATCATAACGTACATCTTTATACAGGAAATCTTATTCTTGACAGTCAGAGGAAGAGGAGCAAAGTTGTGTTTAAATTGATCTTTTGAGTGTTGTAAAATTTTTATACCAAGTGAAGCCTGGAGGGGAACACCGAAAAGGTTTGGAGTAGCTGAGATTAGAAATTGTGAAATGTTAAGAGCCATTGTTTCACTCTTAGAGAATTTTTTTAGTCGGGGAATGTACCAGATTCACAAATGAGTTCAATCAGCTTGGGGATTGATTGCTTTGGATAGTCCAGGTATATCAAAACATTGCCAGCAAACAATGAAATCTTCTGCTGATGATTACTCATAGTAATACATAAGATAATAAGCTTTATTTTCATTGATTACATTTTACAATGAAACTTGACTTCTGCATTTAACCCATCCCCCACTCGGGGGGAGCAGTGGGCAGCCACTGACGGCACCCGGGGAGCTGGCGCTGAGTGTCTTGCTCAAGGACACACCTGGTATGGGGTCTGGACTGGGATTCAATCCTGCCGCCTTCTGCATCCCAGTCTGATGCTTCGCCCATTGAGCTACCAAGCTGCTGGTAGCTACCAAGCTGCTGCATTGAGCTACCAAGCTGCTGGTAGCTCAATGGGATACATCTGAATTTACTGCTGTTCTATGACATGTTTAGGTTTATTATGTCTATTTATTTTACATTCCTATGCAATATACATATCTCTGTGCAATGCTCATGCACTTTACATTTTATATATTACTCCAATGTGAATGTATATACTCTACCAACCTACCTGCACCACACTCACCATGCATACATTATTTTTATTATACAGTATGTGTGCAGTATGTGTGCAGTATGGGGGGTGGCACGGTGGTGTAGTGGTTAGCACTGTTGCCTCACAGCGAGAAGGACCCGGGTTCGATCCCCGGGTCGGCCGGGTGCCTTTCTGTGTGGAGTTTGCATGTTCTCCCCGTGTCTGCG
>JAUMHL010000027.1:634726-646004 GCA_032362345.1 Sandelia bainsii | reverse complement strand
AGCCATAGTAACAGTTCTGCAGGAGTACTACAGTAGTTGTGTTGACGGTTGTATTACAGTGATAGCCATAGTAACAGTTCTGCAGGAGTACTACAGTAGTTGTGTTGACGGTTGTATTACAGTGATAGCCATAGTAACAGCAGAAATTCATTGGTAGTTGTGATAACAGTTCCACATTACCAGAGCCATAGAGATAGAAGAGCTGTGACACTGAGGGATCAAAAACGATAGCAGGTCTAATATCAGCTCACATGATGTATGTAGCTTCAAATAGTTCTAAGAGGGTGACTGAGATCCACTGAGAAAAGCAGGATTTAGCATCATAACCAACCATTGTACATCACAACCAGATCAGTATCAAAAATTACTTACTTAATTACTAATTATTAATTACTATAGCTTAATGATTTGTTAAACATTTGCTGCATGCTAGTGAGCTAAAATAAAGATACAGATAAAGAGATAAAGATAAATCTTTATTGTCATTGTCACTATTACAAAGGAACAATGAAACAATGAAACTGAAGTGCTGTGGAATGAATAGCTGTAAAACATGATCCTAGCTGATTTTAGCTTGTTACCTTAGGGAAAATGTGTTGAAAACATCTAGTTCAACAGCACCACTACTAGTTCCCAGTTTCATTGTTGGAAAAAAAAACCCCGTTCTGATAGTCAGTGGAGATGTCGTCTCCTTCTAAATCCAATCTGGATATGGCAACAGTTTGATATTATCATTACTCTGATAGCCATAGTGGTAATGGTTCTGCAGAACTACAATGATAGTTTCACATTAGTTCCACACTAGTGTTACAGTGGTCACCATGGTAACTGTTCCTCAGGAGAACTACGTAGTAGTTGTGACAACAGTTCTACATAAGTATTACAGTTGTAACCACTTCTCCTGTACGTCTTTTACAGGAGAATTACAGCAATAATTGGTAAGACTCTGGCATTTGTGTTACTGTTGCTGCCATGTTAACCATTCTGCAGGAAAAATACAATTGTAGTTAACATTAGTTGTAACCATAGTTCCAGTTTTACAGGAGAGCTATAGTGGTAGTGGTGCAGTGTTAGAATATTGTTTGCAATGATTTAAAGTCAAGAAGGTAAAACTACTGTACTATACCACCTGATTAGTCTGTTTGCAATGTGCACTTATATTTGGTACAGTAGTTCATAACATAATGATGTCATCTGTCGGTGAACAGGTGGCAGATTGATTTAGCATCGTGTTGAAGAAAGGTACTATGAGCTTTGTGATGCTGATAGAAAATAAGCTGGCACATCTGTATGTATGTTTGTGTGAGGCGCACAGACAGAGAGAGAAATGAAAGATTAAAGAAGAGAGATTGAGAGAAAGCAGGGAAAAGGAGAGAGACATAACTGAAGAAGAGAAATGAGAGTGAGTGGGGGGGGGTATCTTGTTCCTGCCCAACAGTGCCACAGAAATGACTTTCCAGAAATAACACCAACACAGACTTGCACAAATAAACACACAGAATGCAGCCAGAGACGCTGACATGCTTGTTGCTGACATGTGTCTGCAAATGTGTATAGAAATGTAAAATATGTAACGTTACGAGGGCTGTGAGGGCTACAGCTCCTCCAGCCTTGACTGAGTTATGGATGGAGAACTGGCTATAGACAGCCCACAATATCTGTTAACAACATGATGAGAGGAGGAGGAAATCAAATATTTATAGACCAGGCAGCAAGATGCAGAGATAGAGGGAAGGACTGAGAGAAGCAGAGAGATGGAGAGCAGCTCATTTTCTCTGGTTTCTGTGTTGAAACCCTGCCGTCACACTCATTTACCTAATGAGCTGAAATGAGTCAAATTGGAACAGATTGATACAGTAGGTAGTTGTGACATAAGGAAGACAGTTAATGTTTGTGCTGCTTTGGCATTGCTGGAACAGAACATGTACACTGAGACTGGAGAAGTAGAGGAGGAACTGATGCCAAGAATAGAGACATTTTATTGGAGTTAATTACAAACCTCTGCTCTTGGTAATTGCAAAGTGGGGGGAGTGGTCATGCTTAGAAGTACAGTACACAGTTTGCAATGGCAAGAAATAGTAAGTGGACTATTTGTAATTTCCTGTTTTTCTGCATAAATTGGTCATGAAATGTGATCTGATCTTCACCAAAGTCACAAATATCAACAGACACAATACTTATAAGCTTATAAAACACAAAAAGTCCTGCTGTTTTATGTCTGTATTGAACACACCCATTAAATATACAGTGATGGTAGAAAAAGAAAGAGATTTTAGTGCAAAGTTTTACAGGGAACTTCTTGTGGGCAGGCAGCTGCATTTGAGGATCCAAGGGATGAGGGTTCAGTGTGTTGTCCAGAGACATGTGACCAGAAGGAACCAAGAGTCCCTGTGGTTCATGTATGACTGCTTAACCAACTGATTGATGGCTGACCTGATATATAACAGCATCTTGATGATCCCTCTACCGTACTTGATTTTTGGGCTGATGATTTCATTGACTGCACCTGGATAGTTATGCAACAGGATAATGTCAGTGTGTGTCTGCAAGCTGAAGCTGACAAGAAGCTGGTTGATGCAGCAGGACAATGACCCTAAACATCAAAGTAAATGATTTCAGAGACATAAAATTCACATTTTGGAGTGGCCCAGTCCTCAACCCAATAGAGATGCTGTGGAATAAAATGAAGAGAGCCGTTTATACCAGACATCCTGAGAATATGTCTGAGCTGAAGCAGTTCTGTCAGGAACAATGGTCCAAAATTCCTCCTGGACAGTGGAAGTGCTTGATTGAAGTTATTGATGCCAAAGGTGGGTTAACCACTGTTTCACTTCATCTCCACCATCACTTTTTATGTTCAGTAAAGACATAAAAGATCAGGACTGTTTGTGTTTTATCACTCAGGAGATGTGTGATAATTATTTAACTTGTAGTTTGATATATAGGTATAGGTGTAGTTTAAAGTTACAGTGAAATGTCGGCATGTGCAATATTGGCAAAAATGAATATAAAGATATAATGATATTTTCTGGCATATTGTTGATAACAATTAGTAGACAATATTGGCCTAAATGTTAACATTCTGTAGTTTATGTGACAGACCTTGGTGACATGAATCATACATTTAAATATGTTTTTTTCTGGCCATTTGTTGTTGTTGAATGAGTCCACTGAAGTTTACTGAGTGTGTTTTGGTGCTGGTAGCTTGGCTGGTTTAGGCCAGTCGTGGACAGAATATTCTTCATATTCTGTGCAGTGGTTAGTTTGCATTTGGTGAAACAAATTGTCTTGTGGTTTCAAAGCCAAACCATACTGTCAATTAAATGCAACAGCGTGCTAGATTGTGAGGCTGCTGGTGTCTGTATTTTGTCTCGTGGTGCTGTATAACTTCAGTCATGCATTTTTAGTTAGCTGCACTGGTTTAACTTGTGTTGCGGTAACTATATACACCTAGCTAGCACACTGCATGCATTCTCAGTGCACATATGCAGCAGTTTAACAATATTTTTGAATAGACGTGACACAGTGAGTGTGTGGACTCTTAATGTGTGTTTTTGTTTTCTGCAGAGTGGGTGACCTACATGAAATGTCAGCTCACACATTGTTAAAACAATGTAATAATGTATATTTCACAGCCCTAGTTAAATGACATTGCCTCCTTACCAGTTTAGTTCTAAAACTGTAGCATAATAAAATAAAGGAGGCTTTATAAAATATGTAAACCAGTGGGGAGAAAATGTGATGCATTAAAGGATAGTGTTCTGTCTTGTTTTTTAGTAGTCGTAAGTAGGTGGTCAGGGTTAGTACCACACCCTCACAGCATGAAGTGTGCTCTTTGTTTCAGGGGCAGGAGTCCTGTCTGTCTCCCTCCACTGTACACAACGACATTATAGACCTGCACTGGACTCAGCCATATGGCAGCTTCTTGGGCTCCAGATGGTGGGCACTACAGAGTGAGGTCACTGTTGTGCACGCACACACACATTCACACACACACACACAGGCTTATGGCTTATGGCTTATGAGAGTTGCAGATCATAGACTCATGATGCATTTGGGATAGATAAAACACAGAAGCATATAATACAATAAGACTGATTTCTTCTGAATGTTTTTAATAGTTTATGATAAAATATTAAATTATTATTAATTGACAGTAACCAAAATGAAAAGTATAATTTTGTGACCTCACAAGACATGTGTAAATGAAACTGTATGGTTGTTATACAGTATTGGTGAAGGGTTATGGTAAAGACAATATGAATGCTCACCAAGTTTTAAATAATAATTTACTAATGGTATAGTAAAATGCTAATCAACCATAAGTTCTCAGTGTACGAGCTAATGACTTAAAAGGCTGGTGAAATTGCCAATGGGGGCATGGGTGCGGATAAGAACAAGCTTGTACAGCTTGTACATGAAGCAATGTCAGTTGTGTAGGCAAATACTGAATTTTATATAAAATGAGATGCAGAATAGATTTTCTACAAGTACCGTAAGACAATACAGATTTCATATATCACTCTACATGTTTCATTCCAACTGCATGGTTTTCAGGTGTAATCACTGAACTACTTATGCAGTTGTTTTGATGGTCACAACACACTATAAGTGAAACGGAGCCTATTTTAGATTTTCTACTTTAACAGTTATTAAAAGTATTTTTAAATTAACTTCAATAAATAAATAGAATTTAAGCTTTTTGCCAGTGGGTCCAGTTATTTTCAGATGCAGGTCAAACTGTCAGTGGATGATCATCCTTACTGTAGTCAGTAAACTAGGCAGTCCATGTATAATGCAGTTTCTGTCTGGATAGTTATTTATTATTCTGTGTGTCTGCCAGGGAAGAGCAGCCTTCATGTCAATAAACTGAGCCCCAACAGGCACAAACACATACCTCCTAATATTTGTGTCTTTATGAAGATTCTGCATTGTTAGCCTTCATTCTTTATCCACTTTCCCTAAACGTGACCACCAACTCTAACTTTAACCATGACTTCATTTAAGACATGAGGACCAGCAAGGATGACTTCACTTGTGAATGATGTTCTCACTCTGAAGGTGTGAAACTCATTGTTCCCACTGAGATAGAATTACACAGATACACTCAGCTACATGTTTTACATACTAATGTCTAATTGCATTTGGCTTCATAAACATACAGTTCCAGTGTTTGCACAAAACACATGGACCAGCTTGTGATGGCAGTGCTTTGGGCTGTATGGAAAGAAAAACACACATCCTCTACCTTCTAGGTCCAATGTCTCATTTCATCTCATCGTTTTTCATCAACTGTTTCACATTTCTGTAACTAATCAAATATATCAATCAATCAATCACTATATTTATTCAGATAATTAGACTGTGTCTAAAAGTTGCCATACTGGGACAGTTTACAGAATATTTTTGGCTTTGACTGTGCTTTATGATACTATCAGAAACTTTCTAAGACCAGATATTTAGGAATTTAGTGGTCTGCAATACTGTAGGGGATTATGGGATTATAGTCTTCAGATTTTCAGTGCATTAAAGGATAGGGTTGGTCTCATGTTTTCGAAAAGAAGAAAGCCTAAAATATCCATCAACCTACTGTGTGTGTGTGTGTGTGTGTGTGTGTGTGTTTAAAGGGGGCTTAGCAGTGTCTGTGCCTTCAGGCTTTTGTCTGGCCCTTTCCTGTGAGGTTTTGTCTCTGTTCTGTCTGCCTTGTCAGGAAACACACACACTTCAAATAGAAATAGTGGGTCTTATATGTGTGTGTGCATAAATACATTCAAAAGTTTGTATCTTTTTATAAAAAGATATATGATCATTGCAAAAAGGTTTTCTAATGATCAGTTCTCCTTTTAAATTAATAAACCTGCATTAGCAAACACAACATGCTATTGGAAGACTGTACTATGGTGCTGATGATAGGCTTCTGTATGTTTATGACAATATTCCTTTAAAAACAGCGGCATGTTGTATGTTTACACTGTATTTTTGATCAGTTAGATGTTATAAAATCTCCTTTTCTTTCAAGAACATGCTCATTTCTGTGTTCACACTTCTGTGCAGTACTGTGTTTTCTCTTAACATTAATGTTGCGCTCCGTTGGTTAATACTGCTTCTTAGAGAATTAGCTAATACACATACACACACACACATTAATTGCTAAGTGTCATCCTGGGTTTTTATTTATTTGCACAAGATGAAGAGCAAACAAAGTGAAAGCAGCTTCTCTGCTGGAGATAAATACTTGACCTGCTGTGTTCCTCATACAGCATTCTTTGTCTCCATCACACACACTGTTTCCCTCACTGCATGTGTGTATTTGTGTTTGTGTGTGTGTGTGTGTGTGTGTGTGTGTGTGTGAGAGAGAGAGAGAGGGAGAGAGAGAGAGAGTCTGTATGACATGCTTTTGTTGCTTTATCTTATTTGTTGAAACTGTTGAGAAACAAGTAAATGAGATTGGAATTATTAGCAGAATTTACAATAGCTTTTTTATGTTAAGCTCTACTTTTACTGATAGTTAATTCAGCTATTCCAGGATTCCACTGTGTACACAAAAAGACAAACATTTGAATATGTGCTCATTTGGTCAGATTTAAGTCTCAATCTTTTTTTAAGCTTTAGTGAGACAGGCTGTTTTCATATGAACCCTCTGTTTTACAAGTCTCTCGGTAAAAAGAGCAGAAAGAAGCTGTGCGCTTCTTTTCTGCACGTCAAGTTATTCAACAGGCCCAGATTAGCCATCCTTATGTGACTAACATGACTGTTACACAGTTACTCTTTATCTAGAATTATTATTATAGAATTAATTCTAGATAAAGAATTAAATAATTCCTAACACATGTACCCCTAACCTGCTGTTATATCAGAAA
Organism: Sandelia bainsii; assembly: GCA_032362345.1. Classification (NCBI taxonomy): domain Eukaryota; kingdom Metazoa; phylum Chordata; class Actinopteri; order Anabantiformes; family Anabantidae; genus Sandelia; species Sandelia bainsii. Next base: position 639,144 of record JAUMHL010000027.1, on the reverse strand, counting down.
GGTAAAGAAGGAATGAAGTTACAGTATACCTCTGTATACTCGTATACACTGCTTTATCATGTATATGATTATGCTTGTTCATTTCAAAGAAGAGTTTACAAATGAGTCAGAGTTAAAGATTAAAATTATATATAATAAAAGTGCATATGATAAACCTTGGCACATGCAAGCTGTTCTGTCTAATGTCTTTTGATTAGCATGATGACCTGTATTAAAAACAACCATACACACTCATGTATGAACATGTGAGTATAGCCAGGCCAACATTATTAATAATCAATAGATGATGTAATGACATGAAGCTGGAAGACGTGTTGCTTGTCATATCCTCTGGTTTTGTGGAATGTTGCCAGTGCTGAATGATTTTAGTTTTGACTGGAACATTTCTGACATACCGTAGTTATGAGTCCTGTGTTCAGGTGTCATGTATAACGCAAACAACAGAAATGTCAGAAAGAGACTAAATTTTTGCATTGTTTTTGTGATGGGGTTATAAAATGAAACCTTTTGTTAACTTCAAATAGAGCATCCAAAACCTGTCCTATAAGTTCATCTAAACGAAGCTTGTCTAGTCTTATTTTAATCTTTAATCTCTTTCAACTCCATGTTTTGGGAGATTGGTATTTTTGATTTTTTTTTAAAAATCGTGCCAGATAATTTTCTGTTGACTGTTGCGTGTCTGGGTATTTTTCTGTATTGTTGTACAATTGTTAGAGCCACAGATGCTGACTCACACCATATTAACCATAAAGAATGAACACTGGAAAATATGTCTATTCTTCATTATTCTAATTTATTTTCAGAAGTTCAGAAGTCTGTAAACTAGGAGACCTGCTCCTGGGCCTTACATGGGTAATTGATTCCCAGTTTATATGTTGAAGTCAGCAAACGATCTTTAGGGACCCTCGACTCAAGGCTGAACTGACTTGAAATGGATATTCCCACTCTCCCTTCATTCTGTTCCATTCAAAGACTAACTGAACACTGACTCGAAGGAGGCAGCACACTTAGCTGAAAGTAAGCATCTTGCTGTTTTGGTCACACCTAAATCAGTGACATTACAGCAGGTGTTTTTCCTCTGCTGGCAGATGGAAATAGTTTCTGTGTCTCAGCAATGCATCCAATATCAGCATTAAGGAGAGGAAGGCTCTCACGGCACACAACATCATCATCCTTCCAGCAGACAAGGGGATGTGCACAGTTTTGCTAAACCAGACAGACTATCATGAGAAAATTTTGTCTCTGCTGAGTGACAAAAATACTTATGAGCCCTTAAAGTGAGATCCAGGTAGTGGTTACAGGAAAAGGGTGATAGATTGTCTCAAGCAGTTAGTGCAGGACAATGCTATTGACCGGACCGCATACCACAGATTATACCCAGGGGAATTTACACCAAGTCTGTATGGTTTACCGAAAATACATAAACAGGGTGCATCTTTAAAACCCATTGTCTGCATGATCAATTTGGTCACATATAACATCTCCAAGTTCCTGGGCGCTGTTCTTAACCCGTTGATAGGCAGTTCAGAACACCACATTCAGAACACATTGGATTTCATGGAGAAGGTGAGAGATGTCATTATGGAGGCAGAAGAAACCATGGTCTCATTTGATGTCACATCTCTATTCACTTGCGTTCCAGTTACTGAAGCACTGAAGCTGAGGTAGTACATAAGAGATTACAGGATGACCCCACTCTCAGTAAAAGGACCTCCCTCAACACAGACCAAGTGTGTCTACTTTTGGAACTGTCTTCAATCCACATATTTCATATACAAAGGCCAGTACTACAGGCAGAAGCATGGGTGTGCCATGGGTTCCACTGTTTCACCTATAGTAGCCAATCTGTATATGGAAGAAGTGGAAAAGAGGGCTCTATCTTCCTATCCTGGAACACCACCGAGCCATTGGTTCAGGTATGTTGATGACACCTGGGTAAAAATCAAATCTCAGGACGTACCACAGTTCACTGACCACATCAACTCAGTGGACAAACACATCAAGTTAACCAGGGAGGACATGAAACATGACAGGCTAGCCTTCTTAGACTGTGATATTTCCATCAGCAATGGGGGACATTTGAAAGTTGATGTGTACCGTAAACCCACACATACGGGTCAGTATTTAAGGTTTTGACTCTCACCATCCACTGGAGCACAAACTAGGTGTCATCAGGACTCGGCAACACAGAGCAAACACCATCCCCACAGACTCAGCAGCCAGGGAAGCAGAAGAAAACCACATCAAAAAGGCCCTGAGTAAATGTGGTTATCCCAGGTGGACTTTTGTCAAAGCAGGAAAGACACCTTAAGAACGCTCTAAGCGATTCATTGTTAGTCAATGGTGCTAGTTTCGGTCATTATGCAAAGGTGCTGTTTATAAGGTTGGGGAAACCTGCAGTCAGCTGAGACTGAGGAGGAGACTCGGATGAGTCTTGAAACGTATCTCCCACTGAAAAAACTTTGCCCAGATGAACAGAATCAACTTTCTAGGATGTTCTCATGTTCTTCACTGGAGCTTAAACATAAAAGTTCTTGACTGTGAATTTTTATCCTTGGCAAAAGTAGTTTGACAAAACAATCTTTATTCAATTCAGTACAAACCTCAATTCCAGAAAAGTTGGGACTTTGTCTAAAATGCAATAAAAACTAAAATCTGTGATTTGTTAATTCACATGAACCATAACTTGTCTGGTACAAAGAAAACATTTTCAGTATTTTCACATTTAGAGTTTGAGGCCACTGTGTTACATCACCTTTCTTTGGAATATTTGCCTATTCTTACTGCTCAACAGTCAGTTAGTCTTGTCTGATTCTCCTCTTCATGATGCACCGAAAATTTTGAATAGGAGGTAGAATAACAAAAAAGTGTATGATTGAAGTCACTTGAAAATAACAAACTGACATCAGTACAGGCTGATAGCAGCAGCTGATTAATCAAAGAAGGAGACAAGAGAATAATCTGTTGCTGAACAACAATGATGGCATTATAGAGGAACAAATGTTTAATCTGCCGCAGAGTCTCAGCCGCAGTCTCTCACCCTTCACGGCTTGCTCAGTTATAAAGGATCCTAGAAGATGGTTAGATATTCTGATAAAGTCTGAATCTAATTTGAACAGGGAGGAAGTGCTGATTTTCTGAACAGCATTTGAAAACTAGTGGAGCAGGAGAAGGAAATAAATATAAATAGTGAGAGTATTTCTATTGTACTAATTATTATTATTAGGACTATGGCTGTGTTCATTTTAGCAAAAAGTGCCTAAGTAAGTAGTAATACATGTTGCTGTGTTTATAGGTACTAAAGTTTTAAAAGAACCTGTTAACCATCAGGAGTTGAGGTAGTGGAACTGATAGTAGAGGAATAAGTCTGCTCAAGTGATTTGTTAAATATCTCATGCTTCTGGTTGTCATGTGTCAGCTGTGGCTGCAGATGAAGACAGAGAGATGTGGCAAAATAAATACAGGAGAGAAAGAAAACAGTCAGACTAACAGATCTTGATATGAAATTTGACACAGAGAATAACATTTATGGACTGGATTGTTTCAAAGTTCTTCCAGACAAAATGAAGAAAAATGCTCAGATGTAATGTTCCACTTGATTAGATTATGGAGATAAACCTGTGATGGTGCTCTGCAAGTATGTGAATAAGCCTTTCCCGTTGTCCTGTTCTCTTCACCTCTTCCACACTAATATGTACATTTCCCACAACCTGCTTTTTCAAACTCAAAGTTGATTTTGATCATTCATAAGTATTCAATTATTCCGACAGTAGTTGCATGTTTCAACCAATGTACGTAGTGTATATCATACGTTTAGCCAACTATAATACTTTTTATACATCTTTAAAAGCATCACAATCTAACTACTGAACTATTCTCTTCATGTTTCTGTGTCTTCCTATAGAGGATGACCCTGCAGTTTTTGGCACCAACTCCCTCCAGAGGCGTAAAAAAGGGCTGGGCTTAACAGGACTGCGTCCCACTGGCTCTGGCTCCACTCACTCAAAGAACAAACATATGATTGGTCTGCCACAGGACTTCAGACAGATCTCATCCATTATTGATGTGGACATCTTACCTGAGACACATCGACGGGTACGACTCCACAAGCACGGCACCCACAAACCACTGGGCTTTTACATCCGTGATGGAGTGAGCATGCGGGTGACCCCACAGGGCGTAGAAAAGGTGAGAATAATTTCACATTATGTGTTTACTATTATTTAACATTGACAAAAATGAGTTTAACTCAGAGATGCCCCAAAATTATTAGAGGGTAATACCAGATGTTATACTGTGTGACAGTTTAGTGTGCAGGACAAAACAAAACAAGGACATTTCATTATACACTACTCACAAAAAGTTAGGGATATTTGGCTTTCGGGTGAAATTTATGGAAAATGTAAAAAGTTCACACT
>JAUMHL010000027.1:581801-602121 GCA_032362345.1 Sandelia bainsii | reverse complement strand
TGTCCTTTCCTCCAGTAGTTTCTGATTATGGAGGGTCAGGAAGTCTCTTATCGGATTTTGAAGTTCAATGAAACGCTTTGCCCCAGGACCAGTGTCTGGTGGGTCTCGTTCTCACACAGCTGTGCAATTATTCGTTTCTTGACTGGACGAGCTTTAATAAAGTTCACAATTTTTACCACAGTCTATAAGGTTTCATTTAGTTCCTCACAGAGGTGTTTGCTGGCCAGCGCTTGTCTGTGCATCATGCAGTGAAACATCAGGCAGTGGAGTGCTTTTTTATTTCAAACGGCTGTTGAAGCCTTTATTCTTTCCCATCAGGCAGAAATTGCATGCTTGTCATTGCCCATATCGTGACGTTTATTGTTAGAAAGAAATAATACAAACTTCTACAATTTTAGTTGTTTTTTGTCTTGCACACGCATACATAAAATGCCAAAACACTTTAAATAAATAAGTAAAAAATATATATTTTGCCCCTCTTAAAATCATAAAGTCCTCGCGACCCACTGTGTGTCGGGACCCCCACGTTGGGAATCAATGACTTAAGAGTATATGTGTAAAATGTCCCCTGAGACTGAAAAAGTTACTTTTATCTTCATGTCATTGCAGTGCAAAGTTACAGGGAATGACTGCCACAAAATATGTAAGTAAATGCATTTTTTTTGGTTTATATGTAAGGCAAGCAGTTTTCATTCAAGTGACTGTTTTAGCCCATATCCAGCTCTCATAATACGTCCACGGTAGAGACTGAATGTGAGCTAAATACAGTTGCTGCCACACAGTTAGTGGTAACATTCAGCATTATGCCAGCTCCACAACTCTCACCACTCACCACAGTGTACAGCTACTATAACTGATGACACAACAAAAGCATACATTTGCATGAATGCGAGCTCTGCTTCAAATCCTTCTCTATCATGTCTCTAGCTTAAGCCAAATCAGTGTTTATGGGGGCCGTTGCCCTTTCCTTAAAGACCCACTCCACTCAAAAATATGTTTCTCTTGTGTTTATATGCGCTATATTGTCTCACTTCTACTTTACTGAGTGGTGTATGTGCAGAGTTTGTCACTAGCAGGATATTTTCACTTTTTTTCTGAAGGTGCATTGTGTAGTTTCACTTCCTGAAAAGCCAGATTTCAAAATTAGGTGGAGAACACAAGATTGTCTATGTCACAAATCCAAACCAATAACAGTTTAAGGGGCTCGGTGCTGCCCGCTGAAACCTGATACCTGAAACCACTGACCTGAAGTCAGCCAGGATGAAGCGAACGTTTGAGTGACAGGAGCATTCGCCAAATTTTAATCAGCTGACAGTGAATATGCCGGAGTGTGCAGTTTTTAAATGTATACCAGAACCTGGTGCTTCTTTCCACTATTTACCAAAAGATTCTGACCTTTGGCAGCAATGGCTTAAATTTATATACAGACACCGTTGTCATACACCTAAGGATGTTGAAGGAGTCCAAATCTGCAGCGCACAGCATGTAAGTATTTTTTTTACTTATCCAAAGTAAATATCAGCTAAAATCGCTTGCTAAAATCAGCTGTTTTTTAAATGGAGTCTGGTGTAAGTACAACTGTATTAAAAATAGGATGCTTACCACTCTGAAACGTCTGCCAAACTCCAGTTTTGATGAAAAACAGACTCCTCATCTTAGTCTGGCTCCGACTGAAGCTCAAACAATATCTTCAAATAATATGTTCACTATCTCTAATATCTCTGTTCGCTATCAAATTGTCGCGCACAGTTTCCTTACTGGTATGGCAGCAGTGGTGGGGGGAGCCATGAGGCTGCATCTAATGAATATTCATAGACCCTGGAATTTACAATGAGGGATACAGATCAGACCTCTTTCCATGCCTTTTTCAAGGGTTTACTGAACTTTTTTGTGGAAAGAAAACTGTCAGACAATGTTTTTCATAGCAGTGTATTTATATATGCTTTAAAATGTGAGTAGAGTGGGACTTTAAAGACTTTCCCCCATTTTCTGTACTTGTGACCTTCTTTTCTTAGGTCAAATGGCTGTGTAGGTTGTCAGAAGCAGCAGAATAGGTACATATTTCCCCAGCCATCTCCCTGCACCTAACTTTCAACTATAAATCATCTCTGAGCTCTTATGGCTCTAATTCACAGTTCTTTCTATGCATATGTAAACCTATTTTATAGGTCAAATTAATACTACGGTTTTGCAGTTTAATGTGTTTTATTTCAAACTGAATGTTTAAAGTAAAATAAAAAAATCATGTATCTTTGTCCAAACACTAATGGTCTCAACCATAACCAGGTAAGTATCAGTTTTCTCCTCAATTTACATTTTGAATCTTTTAAAATGTAATCTAACAAGATTTCTTCGGGTTATATAATATTCAGGACATACACCAGAGCTGGTTCTACTTCCTTTTCAGTCAATTCAGTCCAAGTAGGACAAACGGTAGAATGAAACTAAACTGAACTGAAAATTGGTTTCCTGTGTGCTAATGGTAGAACTTACAGGCTGTGTGGTGTGAGATGTGACTTCAGTCAGTCCCTCCTGAACCTGCTGATGGTCCATGAGCTGCGGTGCACAGACATCAGCTACAGGGGTGTGTAAGTCCCCCTGAAGGCACACAAGAAACGCCCTCACACATTGTAAGCAGTGTAAAATCTTCATTAAACTATGAAAACAGTAACATGATTCTAAATGTTTGAACTCACCGCCATCATGCTGCAGAAAATGGGTTCATTACTTAACCAAGAGCCCAAAATTGCACTGGCATGGTTGCTGTCTGGTGGACCAGGCACAGTGCTGAAGAAACCAAAAATACCTGAAGTCACTTTAACATTCCAAAGACATCATTTCCATCCCACCTACAGTTACTTACTCAGTGAGAGGGTAATACTGAGTCGACCGGGGCTCCAGGAGGTAGTTTGGATAAGTAATCTGACACTGAGTGGACTGACATAGACAGGGGCACCTGCTGTTAATTTGAAGAGATACTTTTTATACACCAGTAAAGTCTAAATGTGACAAAAAAATATAGCATGTGACTCATTTTGGTAATGGCTGACAAAAAGAGAGAACAGAAAAAGAGAAAGAAAAGAGAACACTTTCAAAACATTCAAAAATGACCAAAATAATAAAATAGTTCATTCATTAAGAACACCTTAAGCTAAGGGGGTCCACCATTCCTGGCTGGATAGTATGCTGGTGAGGATGGGGAACTATTTCAGGTATGCTGGCATCTGAAGGGGGCCCTTGCCAAAAAGCAGTCCCTGCAGGGCTAGGGTGGACATTCCTGTCCACAGAACCACAATCTTTTGAAGAAGAGTCATCTCTCTCAATATATTGCTGTTTACTGTGTGTTGTTTTCAGCTCTGGTATTGAACTATTCATCCTACGAGGGTGGAAGGCACCTGTTTTAATGATACACTGGAAAACATAAACATGTTTGTCAGTGATGGGACAGAAATTCCCCTTTACAGTCTGTGAAGATAATACAATTAAAGTTTTGACTGGGATTAACTTTCACTTCTCTATCACTGGTCCAGCTTTTTGTTTGGCTTTTTTACTTTTAATAAAAGATAACAAAAAAATATATAATCTTTTTCATAAATGATTAAACATAATATGCAAAATTATAGGCCTAATGTACTCTTCACACGTCTCATCCTCCATCGCTCACAGACAAAGTGGGATTTCACAGTGCCCTCATCTGTTCACTACTCAAAGTTTCACTTCTGAGAGGTTTTTTTCTCAGATTTTTTTCTTCAAGTGGCTCTTCACCAGGTTAGTTAGCATTAGCTGTTACCTCTAATCAGTTTGCATGTAGCTATTACCATAGGCAGATATGGTAAGTAACTAAGTGCATTTACTCTAGTACTCTTATGTCAATTTGTGAGGTACTTGAACTTTACCCAAGTTTTCATTTTAGATCATTTTTACTCTTACTCCACTGCAGTTCAGAGAGAAATTTACTTTTACACCACTACATTTATTTTACAGCTTCTGTTACTTTTTGCAGATGTAAATTCTTCTGCATGATTCACTTGTTTATTACATTTATACAAACTCTGTTTGTACTTACTTATACTCTACTGCTGTGAGACCTGAATTCCCCCACAGGGGTTCAATAAAGTGTTATCTTAGAAAAAAAGAATCAAATTTTCATGTATTATTATCAACCAGCTTTAAATAAATGAAGTGGTTCAAAATCAGTGTTTTACCAACTGCGCCATTTTGTTACACACCTGGTGTTACAAAATTTGTTGAACAAATCACATTATACTTGTACATTTCTGTTAGTGGCATCACATTCAAAACCGTTTAAAACTTTTAAAGGACTACTTAGCACTTCTACTTGAGAAAAAGAGTTGAAATGGTACTTATACTTAGAATAGAGTATATTTTCAGGCAAGTAATTGCACTTTTTTCTTACTTGAGTACTGAGTTTGTGTGACGTTACCTCTACCACCTCTGACTTACCGTTAGATTAGCAAAGACTTAGCTTAACGTAACGTTAGCTAACATTGTTTAGCTGATATTAAAGCTAATATAAACGCTAACTGAATAATTTGGATTTTATCAATTTTAACACAAGAAAAAATAACGCTAAAAAGTTTGTTAACTCTAAAGAAATGTTAACCTAACTTACACTAGTAACAAAATGTGTACTGATGAGATAAACACCAACTCTGGCTCGGTTTTGTTTTTTCTTCTTCAATAATGGCGCGCTCGTTAAAGCACAAACTGTGTCAGAAGTCTTGTTTTTCTGTCGTAGGCGAATAAATTAAACGCACCTTTTCTAAAGCACCAGAGCCAGAAGCCAGTTGGGGCGAGCTCCAACTCTGAGAAGCACAAGTGGTACCTTCGCTTACTGAAAGAAGCGTCGGAATTATTAACACCTACCTACCTGAACATGGAGAGATTTTGTTTTTAGGAGCAGCCTGGTGGTATAAACATGTTAAACTAAATAGAACATCGCTACAAAACTTAATTGTGTAAAAATACGTAATTGTAAGTAACTGTTGCAAAAGTAATTGTTGTACTTCATGTTGTCTTATTTCTAAAGGTTGTTGGGTTAAGATTTTCTTCCATCAAATCTTGTTTAATCAGAGCAAGGGCTGCTTGACCTAGTATGTCGACATAGTTTGCGCTTCAAATGTGCGTTTTTCAGCCAAAGCATTATAAAAAAAAAATATTTCACAATTATTTCTGTTTGTAAATTAGTTTTAAGGTTTACGAGGATCAGTGAAGTCAGCATCCAGCAACCTGCGTGCTGACGTTGACCTTTGAAACACTAGTCAGCTTTCACGCCTATCGACAGGAGATCCTCTCTGCGGGGAAACTGTCATTATGTCTGCGAGTTTGTGTAAATCCGTGCTGATAACGGGCTCCAGCAGAGGAATAGGGCTACAGTTGGTGAAAGAGCTGGCTAAAAGCAGCAACAGACCCGCTACGATCATAGCTACAGCCCGCAACCCCACTGGCTCCACGGTAATAACATCTACGTTTGGTACATGAACGCAACGTGTTTTAAATGCTCGTCATCAGCAACACGAGAAATGCGCGCGAGCGCCGCCGTTATCTGTTTTATTGAAGACGCATGCTACGTTTGAAGACACATCGATGGTCGGATATTTCCATATCCAACTGGGAAACTCGGACCAAGTCCCTAGACCGCGCTGAGAAGCTGAAGCTCTGATGCCACTCAGTACTGCAGCGTCCACAGAAACGCATTTCTGCTAGTCTTTAATGAATAAAACTCTCAAAGTGGAAACTATTTAGACTGTCTAAGTAAATTACATGTATTATTATTATGTATAACAACCTGTGCCCTTATCCATTGTTTATCCTCCTACATTATGCATATTTTTTTTTATGCAAAAGCAGCAATTTGTCATTTACGTGATTTTGAGACTGTCAGATAAAAGAATCATTTTATTATGTCTGTGAGAAGAGAACATGAAGAATACACTGTCTAAAAATGACTGAAACCCATAAAGCAGCATTGCCTTATGAAAACCCATCTGTGACAGACTCAGAATCCACCAGAACCAGAGACACACTTTACTGATTTATTGCTGATGGGAAACTCAGTAGAATTAAATGTCTGCCAGTGCTTTACATCTGTTAAATAAAAGTAAGTTACTGCATATATCTTTACATTTGGAGATTAATAAATGGTTTAACGCTACAGTGGAAATCGCACAAAAAGATAATTTAATTTACGGTATATTGTCCTTAACCATCTTTATTCACTGAATTTCGTTCTTAATGTAGGATTTACAAGAGTTGTCTAAAACCTACCCAGGTGTTCACGTCCTGACACTAGGTGAGTCTGTTTGTACTGCTCCTTTTGTTTATTGTATTGCAGCTTTTTCAGTTAACTCACTTACAAACAGGAAGTTGCTTTGCAGTGTGCAGTCATCTCACTGTGTGGTTTCCAGATGTGGACAGCCAGGAGAGTATCAGCTCAGCCCTGCAGGAGGTTAAGTCCATTGTAGGAGCAAATGGACTGAACTGTCTGATCAATAATGCAGCCATCGGACTCACCATGGACATCAAAACCATCACCTCAGACGCCATGATGAAGACCTTCAAGGTCAACACTGTTGCTCCACTCTTCATCACAAAGGTAAAGTGGTCTGGACTTATATGGCACTTTTCTACACAAATGCTTTACACTACTTCTCATTCATGCACAAAATCACTGACAGCAGAGCTGCCACACAACTGGCCTGACCAGCTGGGGGCACTTTGGGGATCAATGCCTTAGGTATGCTTTTATTTTCATGTGTAGGTGATACAAAACAAAACAGCAACCATGGTTTAAAGTTCTGATTATTGCTGTTTCTCAAACTTTAACATAACGTAACATAACATAAGACTTATGACATCAAGACTTATTACATCAAAAATTAAAAACAAGAGAATAGAATAAATGTAGAATATAGTACAAAAATACACAATAGTTCAAAAGTAATATTAAAAATGTACAGTTAGAGAGGTGAGATAGCAAAGTTTCTGAGTTCAGGAGAAGCAACAACAGCACTGAATTGGCAGGAGCCTTTGAGCTGGAAAATCAGGCAGATCAGTATAAGGGTATTCAGGTCACTTGAGTTTGCTGGAAGCGATGGAGAATGAGGAGTGCGATAGTAGCAGAACCTTGTTTGCCTTTTCATCCTCACCAGCTGAAAACTGTCCAGTTACAGTGAATCAGGACAGTTTTCTTTCAGCCATGTTCCATTCTGCTCCATGATCAGTGCAAATGACTCCTCCACTCAACTGGAGAGACACCGTCTAGCAGATTCCCTTTTAGCCCCACCCACTGAAAACCAGTAAAACGGGTATGGACATAACACAACACAGACACTTCTCAATTGAAAGCATTAAAACTGTTGACAATATTCACAGCCTTTAACACCTCATTTGTTAATAAACCCAGCAGCAAGGAGTAAACAGCATTGTGACTTCCATGTGTTGAAGACACTGTGTGTTGTTTTGTGTAATACTATGCTGTGTTATGTTATTTTAGAAGATGATGTCCATGTTGTAAGGAAAGCAGCTGTAGTGCATACACAGTCTTTGTTCTGTGCAAAACTCCATCTGAAATCCAGGGAATGTTTGGCCAGAGCTTCAGAGTACAGACACTGCACAACACTGCCATCTGGTGTGATCTTTTCACAGAATTAGAGAATTTTGATGAACTCTGTTCAAAACATGAGTAATTTATATGCAAATTAAATGTTGTCGTCTTTAAGAAAGAACATTTGGCCTTTTTGCTTTGCTTTAGCCTTTTTCTAACAACACATCAAAATGAAGAATAACCTTGGTGCTACATACAGATGAGCACTCTGGGCCTTTGCATGTTAATATGCTCTTATGCTAATGTTTCCTTTTACATTTTGTTGAAATGTTACAGGTGTAAACTTGCCTAAACAAAATCACAAATAACCAAAAACCTCTAAAGAAAATAAAATTTTAAAAAATGAGAGAGAATGAAATTACTAATTAATTCTCATAGAGAAGTGTCTTGACATGATTTTGTGCTTCATATACAGAGCTGTGGGTAAGTATTTGCCCCCCTTTCTCATGTTTTTTTTTGCATATTTTCACACTTAAATGACTCAGATCATCAAACAAATGATGACAAAGATAACCTGAGTAAATACAAAATGCAGTTTTTAATGATTTAATGTATTAAGGGAAAAATCTGCCCAAACCTGCCTGGCTCTGTGTGACAAAGGAATTGCCCCCTAAACCTAACAACTTGTTGTGCCACCATTGGCAGCAACAACTGTAATCAAACATTTGTGATAACTGGTAATCAAACTCTTTCACATCACTGTGGAGGATTTTTTGCTCATTCTTCTTTGCAGAATTGTTTTAATTCAGTCACTATGGAGGGTTTTTGTTTTATTTGCTGTGGCATGTTTAAGGTCATGTCACGGATCTCAGTCAGATTTAAATCAAGACTTTGACTAGGCTCTCCAAAACCTTAATTTAGTTGTTTGTTTGTTTTTCAGATGTGGACTTGCTGGTGTGTTTTGGATCATTGTCCTGCTGTATAACCTGTGTGGATTTGAGCTTGATGTCATAAACTGATGGTTGGACATTCTCCTTCAGAATTTTCTGGTAGTGAGCAGAATTCATGGTTCCATCAATTACAGCGAGTCATCCAGGTCCTGAAGCTGCAGCAGCCCCAGACCATCACACTACCACCACCATGTTTGACTGTTGGTGTGATGATCTTTTTATGAAATGCTGTGTTAGTTTAATGTCAGATGTAACAGGACACACACCTTCCAAAAGGTTCAACTTTTGTCTCATCAGTCCACAGAATATTTGCCCAAAAGTCTTGGTGATAATCAAGATGTTTTTTGGCAAATGTGAGATGAGCCTTTGTGTTATTTTTGGTCAGTAGTGGATTTCACCTTGGAACTCTCCCATTGATGCCATTTTTGCCCTATTGTTGAATTATGATCACTGATCTTAACTGAGGCAAGTGAGGCCTGCAGTTCTTTAGGTGTTGTTCTGGGTTCTTTTATGACCTCCTGGATGAGTCTTTGTTGTGCACTTGGAGTAGGCTGGCTACTCCTGGTAAGGTTCACCAGTGTTCCAAGTTTATTTTAATTTGTGGATAATGGCTCTCACTGTGGTTCTGTGGAGTCATAAAGCCTTAGAAATGGCTTTGTAACCATTTCCAGACTGATACATGTCAGTGTCTTGGTTTCTCATTTGTTCTTGAATTTCTTAAGATCGCAGCATGATGTGTTGCTTTTTGAGATCTTTTTGCTTCTGTTTAAGTGATTTCTTGATTCAGCAGGTCTGCAGTGTGACAAGTGACAAGTGAAACTGAACTCTGAAAAAAATTGTCATTAATCATAGTTCGTTCATGATTTAGCAAGGTGGAGCAATTACTTTTTCACAGGCCAGGCAGGTTTGGACAGGTTTTTTCCCTTTTATTTTATCATCATTTAATTTGTATTTACTTTGGTTATCTTTGTGTAATATATTAAAATTAGTTTGATGATCTGAATCATGTAAGTGTGACAAATATGTAAAAAAAATACAAAATCAGGAAGGGGGCAAATACTTTTTCACAGCACTGAATAAAATTTAACTGAACTAAACTGGAAAGATTGCGTGTCAGAACAGAACAGCAGAACTGGATTCCTGAAGAACACAGCGGGACAATGAAAGAAAATAGAAGGGCATATCAAGTTTTGTCTGTGAGTGTGTGCGCGTGCATGTAATGTGTGTGTTTATCTGTTATTTTTGTTTCACTCCACTGCCAGACCATGGCTACATTATCTGGATCAATTTAATATCAAATATTTTCTCAACATTGTAGCCTGTCATCTACACCTGCTCAGATTCTCACATGGCTCCAAATGGATCATTTCAAACTGCCACCCAGAGGGGATGAAATTGTTTGTGCTGGTCTAATGCAGCTGCAGGAAAACAGAGCTTTTCTAATACACTAACATTTTTTTTCACATAATGGACCATTTTAGCCTGGTGGCAACATGCACAGTCTCTGACTTGTCATTATAGACCACCTTACAGTACAGGTGTCACTGCAGGGCTACATGTTAGCTGGAAAGAGTAGGATTTAGCAGTTGTGCCTAAGAAAGAAAAATTTGATAAAGATTTTATTGTACATGTACCAAGCACCTCTGCTGTTTCAGTTCAAAGATGTGAACTGAGAAAAGTCTGTCCACTGATGAAGACCTTGTGTTTTGGTTGAAAGCTTGAGAAAAAGCTACAATGTAAAACTCGTCTTTCAAGATGAACTTTCAAATCTAACTGTAATTTTTGACAGCACATTTCTATAAAACTAAAGTGCTCTTGTGCCCAGGCCTTCCTGCCCCTGCTGCAGGCCGCTGCAGCTCAGTCGACCGGGATGGGAATCCACAGAGCAGCCGTCATCAACATCTCCTCCATCCTCGGCTCCATTACATACCACTGGGGTGAAGGGGCCAACTTTAAGAGCTACGCCTACAGCACCTCCAAGGTTAGAATGCAGCACTGAGTTTTGTGAATAATGTAGTGATGCTTGCTTTTCATTTCTATATTTTCATTTGAAAACAGCAGGAAAGAAGATCATCTTGTTTTGTCTTGTCAAAATATTATTTTGTGATTATCACAGGCAGCACTGAACATGGTCACAAGGTGTCTCGCTGCTGATCTGGGGTCAGATGGAATCCTTTGTATGTCTCTGCACCCCGGCTGGGTCAGGACTGACATGGGAGGCCCTCATGTAAGTCTTCAGTCCTTTCCTGTATTGAAGCTGCATAAAACTTTCCTTTCCTTCCTAGTTCGGGGACTGTTTTTATTCATGAATGGTATTAAACTCACTTGTCCCTCCCCTGTATTAAAATATGTTTCTACTTCTAGCTGAAATGTCACCTGTTGCTCATACTACAGATGATGTAGTTTTGGTCAACCTGACACCATTTGGACTGAAAAGTTGTTTAGCTAGAAGCAGGGAGAATTAATACAGGGAAGGCAGAGGGAAGTTTAATACCGTTAATATGCATGTTACTCACCAAACTAGAAACATAGGAAGCAAGATGAAAAGGTGTGAAGCTGCCCTTTAATAGATTGTTGGCCACTGGGAGTCAGAAGAATTGTCATATGTCATCACTGTGTCTGACATGTTGGCAAACAGTTTCATATGTTCCTCAGAGAGGTGAATTTATGATAAAGCATTAACAACACAGGCAGTTTACAGGCGAATGCAGCGGTTTATATGTACTCTATATTGCACTATATTGCTTGTTTGCTGTTTTGCAGTGGTGTCTGAATGTTGAGTGTGTAAACCTGTCCACTATATAGTGCACTCAGAGCTTCCACAGTGGAACAAAAAAGTAGTTTGCATGGCATGTTTACTGGCTCTAACACTTATTAGTGATAGCATAATATGACAATTTTCATCAAGTGTCTAAAATCTCAATGAACTGCTCACTCTTAAGTGGACTACTGAGTTACTTTATACAGTGAGTAGTGAATTAGAGTTAATGGGGAGTGATTTTGGACACCCCAAGCTTGTCCATGCTGGTTAGCTAATATACTCACTAGCTACGTGAGGTCACGTGTTAGTTGCTCTAGCACAAGGGTAGGCAACCCTGGTCCTCAAGAGCCACAGCCCTGCTTGTTTTCCAATCACCTCTGCCCTTCCCACTGTTCATTACCTGCATCACATGTGTTCAGCCCATCAGTAGCTGTAAGTGCAGGAATAGAAGCAGGATTGTGGCTCTCTTGGACTACGGTTGCCTACAACTGCTCTAGAGGGTCCTGCTCCTTTCGTAATATCCTGTACCTCTTCTGTCTTGTGTTATCACAGTGATTAGTGATTAACTGAATCTGATCAAAATCCCAAAAGTGCTGTTCAGTGGTAACAGCATAACCAAATCTGGATGACTGAGAAGCTTCCTGAGTCACCTCAGAAAGAAAAAAAAATCACCTTGCTGTGTTGCTGGGTGACTGAATCAAAGGAGTAATCACTCTAACCTGATTTTTATCTCATACCAGCTGAGTTTATTATTGGTGGCTTAGTGAAATCTTACTATGACCATGTATTTGTGTGTTTCAGGCTGACTTGGCAGTAGAGGAGAGTGTTTCTGGAATACTGTCTGTCCTCTCCAGTCTGACAGATAAAGACCATGGAGGATTCAAAGACTACCGTGGAGACAACCTGCCCTGGTAACTTGGAATGTTGTAACACTACAATCGGAAACCTTTCCTGTAATCAAATCAGTGTGCCCTGATATAAACAGTTTTTTACATTCCACTAAATATCTACATTGCTGTTTGTCTAATACTTGTGAAAAAAAATGTTTATTCAAGAATTTGAATGTGACACGTAACAAAAATGTCCAAGCTTCTTCAAGGAGTTCTGCAGGGATCTTGTCTTGGCCCACTGCTGATGTGCCCGTGTTTTGTAAAGTTCATTAATACAAAATGTTTTTTATAGAATTGTGTGCAGATGGTTTCAGTTGAATCCACCACAATAGTGAAAGGACAACTTGTATAATACTCTCCATTTTGAGATAGCAAGTCAGAGTTGTAAGAAAATAAGTCAAAATTCACATTATATCATTTGACTTATTATGATTTTTATTTTGTCCTAACATGTCATGTATTTTTTTTTTTTTCTGGCAGACATAGTCCTTTCCTTCTGCCCTTTCACATAGTTGAGAGACAAGAAGCAGAAGCATTAGTAAAAACTTTAAAAGCAACCAAACTGACTGTGGTGGTCAAGATAATTTAACATGTAGAGAGCAGCTAAATGATGTGATCATTACAATAATTAAATAATTAAACACATTCAAACATTAAGTTACAGTGACAATATAATCATAAGTACTACTGTTTCATTTTTTAAGCAAATGTGGCATCTCCAGAGATCATCTGTTGTTGGTAAATTTCTCCTATCATTTAACTCAATTGAAGCTGAAGTGTTAACTTCCGTGACTGTGACTGAACCAAATAAATGTAATTTGTCCAGGGAGTCCAGTGCCATTTCTTTGTTTATTTCACTCCATTCTCTTAAATCAGATGAATGTATAGTAAATGATAATACAGTGATCCGAGGTCCCTGTGACCTAGATGCACCTATAGTCAGCAGTCACTCACTGACCTGCAGTAGCTTTATTTACACAGGAGCACAAAGACCTGGTATTTGTACAGGGAGACAATCATTCTGTGTCAATCAGATCACTGGTTCCACGACAAATCCAGGGTGTGAATGGAGCTACAGTAAGGTGACATGTAGGGCAGTGGGAACCTCAGGTGGAGGGAAGTGAGCAGCACAGTGCAGACGCTTTAGGGATTGGCCAGTTCATCTGATATCACAGAGGAAGTCAGGCTCCCATCCAAGGCTCCCATCTCTGGAACCACACATACACAGACACACACACACAATCGTGAAGGTGTTAGGGCTTAGAGATAACATTACTATGAACAGTGTTGGGTAGCAGAGAACCACATGTAATTTAACTAGTAATTTAACTACTTTCATGGTAAAATGCCCAAGGACGCTTGAACATATGACAGGAAGAGCCAGGAATCGAACAACCAACCCTACGAATGTCAGATGACCACTCTACCTCCTGAAACATAGCCCCCACAGTAAGGTGCTGATAGTTCAAGAGTCATATTTGCATAACAATTCAATTTGTTAAATACTATTGTTGTTATATACTATTTAATTATCACCTTTTTGCCATTTTTTGTGAGGTTAACTTCTGAAGCTACAGACAGAGATGGGATTGTTTTGTTTAGACCAGGTTTAGGTTGTCAGCTCACCTGTGAAAAATGTCTGGCTATAGTTGGTTTCAATCTGAATTTGTGAAACACCTTCAGCATATAAGGTGTCAGTTAACTACTGATTATTGATACTTAATAACTGAAAAGCAGGTGTCTGATGTTAACGAAACTAAAGCTGACATTCCTGCACAGTGGGGTATTTATTTATGTGTGACCTGTGAACAGGTATACAGTACAGTACAGTTTACTGCAGTAAACTCAGCTGCGTGCCATTTTTTGCTTTTTGTATTATATTCTGTCATTGTTTCTTCCAGTGTGAAGTAATTATTAGCTTGCAAAACTGCTTACAGCAGCTGCATCAGATAAGAGGTCAGTTCAACACAGTTATTCTGTATTTTGTTATTCTTCCAAAATTCACCAATATCTATGCTTATTTGATCATTGTGACATCATGAAATGTTTTATGGAACTGTCCTTTTTTATACTAAAACAGCACCTTTTCATCCAAAGCTGTATCAACCACTGCTCACCAGATTTCCACTGTATTTGATTTTGGGTTTTTGACAAGACAAATCTTCCTCATGGTGATCTGTCCTCACCAATGTACAAACTGTATATTACAGTTAAATTTTTTGCCAAATGTAATTGCCATATTAACTCCTAAATTACCCCTTGGATATAAATACAGAGGAAGATTATTGTCTCATCATATATTAAAATAGGTGGGAAACTGTGCCTTGACTTTAGAGCAGGATTAATTCCAAAGCTTAGAAAACGTCATTCTGCAGTAGACAGAAACCTGGAGGTCAAGAACCTGCTTTAGAAAGTTTAAAGTTAGAAAGGTAAAAACTATTAAGTTAACTGAGACAGAAATTCAAAGAGTACCTTTAAGTTTGAGGTAGGACAGGAAGTCAATGACGGTGTGGATGATGTCTTCATCTGCTATTCTCAGGGCACCTGTGGAGGCAAAGCAGCAAAGTGACGCTTGTTTTCATGTCATCTAATGCTGGTGGTACACTGCAAGGTTTGATGGGAACATACAAAGTATATTTACTCAAGTACTGTATTTAAGTACAATTTTGAGGTACTTGCGTATTTCGATCGTGATGATACGTTTTAGTTTTGCTACACTGTCTCAGAAGGAAATGCTGTATTTTTTACTCCACCACATTTAACTGGCAGCTGTAGTTACTTTGCAGATTCACATTAATAGGTCAAAGAAGATAAAGATTTGACTTTTGGATCTGGGAGCAATTTCACACTCAGCAGTATATATCATAATTAAAATAGCTCCACAATTACCAGCTGCAACATTATAGTGATACACACATTACATCACTAATTATAGTTATATTATATAGAATGAGATGGTATCTAGAGTGATAGTTGGTGGTTGCAAACTTCTGCTTTTTTTGACACAGACGACTTTGTGATTGTGTTAAAGTTCTCATTACCAAGTATTTTCCCAGCTCACTGTTTATGATTTGAAATTCAATACAATTCAGTCACGTTTCAAATGAGCAACAAAAGATGGAGGAAGAGGTGGTGAGTAACTAAATACATTTACATATACATTAAGTACTGTACTGAAGTACAGTTTTGAGGTACATGTACTTTTACTTTTACTCCACTAGTTACTAGTCACTTTTTGCAAATTCTTAATGCAAAATATTATCAACTATTAAATAACATATTATTATAGATGAACTAACTCGAAAAATCTCAGGGAAACACAGGCCCTTAATAATTTTCATATTTGTAAGTTTGTGGAACATATCTGATCAAGACAAACACATTTACATTACCAACAGCATCAAATTCACTCCTTCTTAAAATGCATTGCTTTCTTACTGCAGTATTTGTACTTTAAGTACATTTTAGAACATGTGTACTGAGTACTTTTACTTGAGTAAAACATTTAAAGCAGTACTGCTTATAGTGGAGTATTTTTTAGGCAAGTACTTGCACTTTTACTTAAGTATTGAGTTTGTGTTCAACTACCTCTGGATGGAGGGACTTGTTTTCCTACTGAATGACTCTTAACGGTAGAGAGGAAAATCCTGCCTTTGTGTGTGTGTGAGAAACAGACCTGTTCTGAAGTCTTCCTCCTGGCCCATGTCCCTCTTTCCAGCCAGACCCGGCTTGTCTCCTAGTGTTCTGTGTCCATCTATTCCATCTGGACAATGAGGAGTGATCACATTCGATACAGTCACACAAACAGCAGATGTGTCAGTGATTTGAGCAGCCAGAGTCCTCTGGTCGCTTCCCTAAGTTAAATCCACTACTTTCATGATGTAAAGTTAAACTGTATTTCAGCTTGATTAAAGTATCACATTAGTATGCAGCTGCTCCAGATAAGAGCTAAAGGACACTGTTGTACTACTGGTTATTTCAGCATGGCATTTGGTTTGTAATTGTTTGGTTCAGTCTCCAAACTTGTACGGACCACCTGCAGGGCTTGGCTCATGGAATTGCAGCAAAACAAAAGATTTGACCAACAAAATGAAAAAAGGACATTTAAAATAAGGACTTCAGTATAAACGCACAAGGAAAAGCATTAGAAAAATAATGATGCTGAAAAGATTAATGGACAAGCAAAGTAATGAGGTAGCCACGGTGCATCATCAGCTCTTAGCGTGTTCAGTGCATATGGAGTCTACATGTTTCGAAAGTGGTGCGAGAGTTTTCATCATCTACAGGTCATAGTGAGACGTCACTGACACAGTTCTGTCCCCATCCTATGAGGTCACCAACAATTAAACTTTGCAAACAACCTTTTTTGTGTGTCTTAATAACTGGTGGTCCTCCCTCAAAATGCTGTTCACATGGATGACTAAGAACCTCCACAGACGACTGGTGGTCCTGTTCACAGTAAGAACAGACCAGAACACACCGCCTGGAACAAACATGTTCACCTACATAAATGTTTGCAGTGATGCAAAATAGTTCTACCTTTTAAAGAACTGTCCAGTAGGAGATTTATGAATCTTACTTAGTAAGAAATTTCTCCTCTTTCTGTCTGATTGAGTTGGATGTCAGCGTCCACAGAAAGAGGCCGTGTGTAGTCAGTATGTTACATTTCCCTGGTGAGCAAAAATGTAGCAGTTGGGTTTTAAAGAGACATATTCACTGAACTACAGAACATATCTACCATTTCAAACTGTTTTCTGTGACTTTACACAATCCCCAGTCTTTTTCAGAGACGTGTCTTCTTTTAATCTTTTAAGTTCACACACTTCACTGTATGAGTGGTCATAATGAGTGATGGACATTAGGTGCCTAGAATTGTTGACACTCCGGAGGGGCGTCCTCATTAGCTAAGTAGTGCTTGAATTGTCACCCCCTCCAGTGTGTGTGTGTGTGTGTGTAGAACTACATTAAAATACATCACACTGGAGTGGTCCAGAGTCATGTATTTAATGGTTTTTGTTTTTTAAAGTACAAAACTGCTTCTTATGTCTCAACAGGCCCTTGATGTCTTTACATCTAATATGATGCTGTATGTCCTGCTTTCTGTCAGTGTGCTTTCTGTACATGTCTACAAATCCCACAGTATTCATCTGACTTAGACAGAAACATTACAAATTACAGGTGAGAGAGACGCATTTTCACACGTGTCACTCTCACCTTTTTTTCCTCTCACCTCTCCAAATAATATGACTGCGCCTTACTCTACTGCTGGGCTGTTTACTATGCTTCTTCTTCAATAGTATCACTTCTGAAATTCATGAATATTTGTCAGTGTCCAATTCAATGACTAAAATCCAATAATATAGTATATCAGAGTACTTTTACTTCCAGGAGCCTGTATATTGATGCTAATACTTTGGAATTTTTTTGAAGACCTGAAATTTTTACATTTCTGCAGTAAGAGAATTTGTTTTTAATGAGGCATATGCGGAACAAATGTGGATTAGACTCAACAGAATCAAGTTCAATAGTGGTTCAAATATTTAATTTATATCAGTAATTTAGTTGGATTAATGCTAAGACAAATATGTTTCTTAGTGAAATACTTGTCCTTTTGTACCTAAAGTATATTTTAGAATATACACACATCTGCCACCTCTGTTACTCAGACACTCACATGAGAGCAATGTGAATTCCTTTGCTTAAAGCACAGACAGAAATGCAGTGTTTGGATGCACAAGCGCAGACAGCAGACAGACATACTACCCTGATGAGTGACAGAAGCAAGAGGTGAGATGTGAGGACAGAGCAATTCCTGGCCTGACACCAAGGCCCTGCAACGGCCGTATGTTTCTATCTTACATTGAGTGACCAGCTCGTCTCTGCCTCTGGCACTGGGAGAATCCTTTATCTGAATTAGGTGATCAATACGACCTGAAACACAGGATGAGGCAGGAGCAACCTTTACCGGGGCTTCACACTCTCTCACACACACACACACACAAGGGACAACATTTCCAGGGTTCCTGTTTTGAACTGATTCGGACCCAACAACTGGCAAGAACATGTACACACACCACACGTCTGGACACCCAGTGTCCAGTTATTGTGTCCTATAAAGGTAATGCGGCAATCTTTCAATTACACTAAATTAGCAGATGCAGTGGAGGCTGTGTACGGGGACAAAGAAAGCGAGCAGTATAGATTCACAGAAGATGAGCTGGACCGTCTCTTTTGTTACAAAGCCAACTTTGTCAGCAATACAGGCAAAAACCCAGCAAACATTTCAAACATTAGTCACGGCTCTGACTGAAATGTGAAAATGATGTTCACAGTGAATGTAAGGCCAATTCTTAATGAATAAACTGATACAACTACAATTACTACAACTTAGGACAGAGAATACAATTATTCATTTTTTTGCCATGACTTCGATGAGAAGATCAGCAACACTCTTGTTTCTCTCTGCAGCCAGCAGTCCCTTGGCTTAGCTTAGCACGGAGACTGCAAACAGGGAAACAACAAGCCTGCACCAACAACACCCCTAAAGCTTCAAATTATCATGATTCATCGTATTTGATTCATCTGCAAATTGATACACTTTTACAGAACAGAGAGCGTGATTACAAACATTACATTCATCAGGTGGACACAAACAGCTCTGTGTGGACAGGCGCCTGACTCCGAGGTGATCACGTTATTCAGTGGTCCAATATCTGCTCTTATCGGCCCATACAAGGTCCCTGCTCCACCTCCTAGTATGCACACAAGCTTCTTATCATGGGCTATTATGTACTGTACATTTGATATCATGGTTCTAATACTAAACAGAGCTTTGTTACATTTAGGCACAAAAACTACAAGGTCAAAATAAAGAAAAACATCCCTCCTGGTTCTGTGGTGGTAGATGTTAGGTGCCCTACTGAACCCTTCCTATGGGCATGGTACTGACTGATAACTGACCACTGAATACCACTGATAACACTGGGATAACAACAGTTTATAGTCACCATCTTAAATTATAAGGTGATGGAGCCACGTTGGTGAGAAGTGCTAAGTGCTAAGTTAGCTAAGTGCATATTTCACCAGTTCTGGAAAAGTCATTCAATTCAAATACTGGTACAGTAATGTGAAGAATCAGATATGCATGTAATGTGTGGTTGAGGTTATTCACTTCCCACAGTAAAACAGATTACCAGAAAGAATCAATCAAGTGATGACTATAGTAGCTGCTACTACAGCGGTGTGACCCAGAGGCAGTCAAACATGAGCAGGACGTAAAGTTTGTCATCTGAAGTAGCACCTTTGAGTCATTTGGGAAAATAGCAGGGGCTTGACGCCCTACATCCCCCCCCATGTCATACATGCCTGTTCCCAGGTGTGTGTGTGTGTGTGTGTGGTCAGTACTTACGGGGACCTAACAAGTAGCCAGCACTGTTCAGAGTCCAGCCACGCTTCTCCTTCGCCTGCAGGTCACGACAAAGGTGGTTTTACTGTTTTGAACAAGGGTTTCTCAAATGTCTTTTCCTTTGTCAAATGTGCCAGAAGCCTCTTAACATAGAAACTAGGTTTAGTCAGTGTACATTTAAAGTTTATGATAGAATTAGGGAAGTTAATAAATGAACATACTCTGGTCATTTCTACATAGTCCACCCACCATAATTCATCTGCACTGTTCAAATAATCTCATACGGACGTCTGCCTGCACATATACACATACATACACATTATATACAAATCAACTTCACTTTTGGTGTGTTCGTCTTTCAGTTTCTGCTTTCTTTTAGTCAACTGAAATAAAACATATCACCTCCACAAAAAGTCGCAGTGCCATGGTGAGTGGAATACTGACCCCCCCACCATGTCATTCATCACGAGAAAAAGATTCATCAGAGCTTCATGAAACTTTTCTACTGACTGGAAATGATTTCTGTCAGCCCAGACATGCAGACACAGTCATACTGTACCTGTGGAAGAACACTGTGGCTTTGTACTGTACTGGCATGATACAATCTAACACATTATTTCTGTATACACTACCAGTCAGATGTTTGGACACACATAGGAATGACCATGTGTTTCATGAAAAGATACATGTCTTCAGTTGTGTTACCATTATTGCACATGGTTTTCTAATGATCAGTTATCCTTTTAA
>JAUMHL010000027.1:551714-567261 GCA_032362345.1 Sandelia bainsii | reverse complement strand
AGGGGGAAGGACAACCCACAGGTGACCACCAATTGCCAACAACTTGAGGATTCCACAGGGTTTATAAACCTGCAACTTCTACCAGTCAGTCAGACTTGAAAAAAGCCCTCTGGAATGGAAGGGTGAAACATGGTCAAGGAACTAAAACAAGTCCAGCTGCCATTGAAAACCGTTTTTTGAGATAACCATGACCTGGATGACTGAGAATCTTCACAGATATCCCTTCAGTAGACTTCCACAGACTTGTAGACAGACTTGAAGACTTGTAACATCAGTGTGTAGCATCTTCTCTTGTGTTTGTCATTAAACTCTCTTTGGGCTGATGGTCATTCCTACCAAACAAATCTAAACATCAACTCATTTTACTTGGTTTGTATATTTTACCACACAGCTAAGTGGCTGTAGATGGCTAGCACCACTCTGTCACCTCCTGCTATTAATAATATGTGCAAATTACACTTAATCACTCGTCATTTAGGTCATCTTCAAATGGAGCTGCACGCCAGCCGTCTAAACACATTACCTCCTGACACACCAATTATGTGTTATTTGGGACGAGAAGGGATAATGGCTGCTTCTCTTTGTGGGAACATTCAACATCTTTTTGCTTCTTATGATCTTTACTAATACACCTTCTATTTTCTTCCTTCAAATCAAATGTCAACTGTGATTTCCACGTGTTTGGGAGACAAATTCAAACTTTCTTACTAATCAGTATGATATTGACTTTGTAGACACTAAAATGTAATCCTTAAATGCTAGTCTGGGAAATTTGTGAAACAAGACAAAGCTACAAACAATGATAAAAAAGCAGCTTTCCCATTGGTCCAAAAGATGTCAGACTCAACATGTCTGGAGTTGCTGCAATATCTGTTCAAAGTATCATGAATCCTCTTTGAGGTAAATTAGCCCTGGATAACAAGCAACAACATTCATTCGGTGACTCATTTGCAGACGCACATACACGCTCAAGTAAGAGCTCTTTCTTTACATGTCGTCTTATCTTATTCAAAGTGCTCTTGATTTAGTCAAGTGTGACCATGTTCTGAACAGACATGTGATCCAGTTGATCCTTCCTGCTTGAGAGTGCAGAGAATATTTTAACTTGAATTAAGAAATGTGGACAGATTTGATTTGTCAAGTGGTGTGGATTAAACCAATGTATTTATGTCGATGTGGTTATATTTCTTCCTTTCTGAGCTGAGAGCAGCTGTAACAAAATGATTTCTCTGTGGGGTTAATAAAGTTCTTTGAATTGTGAGTCTGTCTGTGTCTATCAAAGCCTGATATGCAGAATGTTATTCCTCACACATCAGTGACCCATCCTGTTACACACACCAATGACTGCATTTTCCAGATACAGGTGTATTTACTATGCTACAGTCTTTGAAACACATTCACTGTACTCAGGTGATCTGCTTCTAACAACATGGTACACATGACTTCAAAAACCAGTTGGCTGCACCAGTAATGAGTTTGATGACCCTACTTTAAGTGGAGTGAATATTTCTGCTTTTTTATTTTAATTAATTTGTTTTACTTTGTCTGTTTTCATGTTTTGTTTTGGGGTTTTTTTGGCAAAAAAGCTAAATTAAAATCGACCATAATTAAACCCTGTAAAAAAATAAAAGGTGAAAACTTGCACCGGAGGTCAGTAGCTTTTGTAGACACTGTAAATTGCACTGACTGTACTGTAAAGGTGAGTGAGCATCAGCAGGTAACAGGTTGGCAGAATCAACGGGCAAATGGGATAAGACCTGCTGATTAACATGTACATTGATACATTTCACAGTGCAAATAGCCCTGTTGTTTGTCCTGTACACACACAGAAGATCTAATGAGGTGATGAGGGGAAGAGTATGTGCAGAGAAACACACTGGTGTTATCCAAAATCACTTTTTGTTTAGCCTATTATATGAGGAAACATGCCCTTTATCTGAGTATCCCAAAATAGCAAAGTGATCATTTATGCTCTGTTTAGTGCCCTTTGAATTTCAACAGTGGAATGAAAAAGGTAGCACTCATGTAACCACACACTGTATAAACGAAAAAATAACCATTGTTATTTCCAGTTATGTCACAGGACCAGTGGTGTACTGGTGCCTGGAGACGTGGGTATACTGTAAATTTATGGCACAGGTGGCTCGCGGTGCTAAGCCTGAGAAATCATCTCCCCTCTCCCCACCCCCAGTTCCGACAGGATCTCGGGAGTTGCAGGTGTCCCTCTGACAGGGTGACGGTACAGAATATGTCAATATTAAAATTATTGATGCACTAATAATTCATTTAAAGCACATTGTTAATGCACAAACCAAAAAAAAAGAAAAAAGAATGCGGCAGCACCTCTATCATCACTACTTCCCACAGTTACGCTCACATTTTGCCACTGGACCTGTTCCTGTCTTATCTGTGCCGTACTGTGGGCTATAATAGTGTGATATTTGGTTTTAGAGGCACATTAGTAAAACTTTTCTCTTCACTCGTTGCTTTCCACTTGTCACTGGTGCTGAAATTTGCAAAGCACCGACCGCGTCTCACATGCCTGCCTTCTTATTGGTCTTATTCATAACAGTGTATCAGGGAGGATGTAGAAGTGGGTATTCACTGTGCCGACTGAACAAGAAGTAGGTATACCTGCGTATACCCTGTACTACACCACTGCCTACTTCCCCCCTGCATTCTCCCCGTAGTTCTGGTCACCTGAACATCTTTGCCCACTCACACACCTGTTCCCATGTTTCCATCAGTCCGCACAGCATTTATAAGACCTGTTCTACACAGCTGTGAAGTGGTAAATTGTTATTTATTTTTGCAACATCTTCTTGTAATTTAAATATCAAAAGTAAATGTAGCCATAATGGAAGCAAATTATCCCTGGGAGTGTAGTTAACAACACTATTTCCATCTGAAATATACTGAACTGGAAGTTAGGAACTGGAAACTATGTATCATGTAACCATGTAAACAAAGACACAACTGTGCATGTTTCAACAACATCTGTGGTGACAAACTGTCATTTGCCTGGATATCGACTGCACATAGATGTGTTTCAGGTGTGAGTCTACCAGGGAACAACGTTTTTCTATGATGATAAGATACTTTTTCATTCAGTGTTTGAATCTTTTCATGTCTTTGCAGGTTCTGTCAGAAATGGTTTATCTGATCACTGATGAATGTAACTTGTGACACCCTGGTACTGCTGCATTACATTAAGAAAATCATCTTAGTACTTTGCTCTACAGCTGCTGATTATACCACATTACTGATATAAGGAAACAATAATTCAATGAATAAATCATAATGAAACATGGTTGTTTGTGTTTTGTTTTTGATCATGTCCTTGTTATTATGTTTGGATTTCTCCTCATGTTTCCTCTGTCTTGTTCTTCTTTGTCACTTTCCCTGCCTCTCTGCCCCACACCCCCTCTCATTCATGTTTTCAGTTCTGTGTACTTCCCTGCCACGCCCACGCTCCCAGTCACTCTTATAGTATTTGTTCCCAGCTGTTCCTACTCACCTGATTACGCCCTGCTCCCTGTCACTCTCCCAGCTGTTTGCACTTGGTCGTTTGTTGCACTTCTTTATATTCCTATTGTTTCCTGTCGTTGTTCCTGTGCTGTCTTCATGCCTCCTTGTTTTTGCCACTGCCTGCCCTTGTGTTTCTCTGGACACTGCTTTTTGTAAGTTTTGAGTTTTGCATTAGTTCTCGCCTCGTTTCCTTGTGGCCTGCCTCTGTTCTGCCATGTTTATGTTTAGTCTCTTATCCAGTTTTTATTCACTGTTAAGTTTGTTTCTAGTTTTTGCTGTAGAGTTTTGCCTCCTCAGGAGTGACTTTCTGTTTAGGTTTATTTTTCCCTTCTACATGTCCTTAGTGTGTTTTGTGTTTAATAAATCCCTTGCTCCCACCATCCTGTGTGTCTGGTGTGCTTTTGGGTCCACCATTTTGTGATTCGTGACAGATTAAGGTCACTTTAATATGTTAAACATGGCTTCATTTAGCTGTGATTCTTTGTTACTTTATCATAAATAAAGTGAGACAAATTTGAAATTGTCTTTTTGACATTGAACAAACTAAATATTAATTTACATATTGCATATGAGATTACACATCCTGATGAGTTTTGGAACAATATTTTGATCTCACTTTGTCATACAGCAAATATACTGTGAATAGAAATATTGCATTTTTACCAAGATATTAAAAACATTATCTTTGATGGTCTCTACACAGCACTGCAGTGACTATGGCTTTGAGAGCTAAAGAAATGGAGAACAGTCTGAATAGTGTGTGACATGTCATTCTTACTGCAGGTGGTTGTACAGCAGTGGCTCTTGGGATGGAGGTGGTCAGGGGTCTTTCATCTTCTGTATGGAACAGGACCACATGGACTGCAGGATCTTGGGCTGGTTCATCACCTATCAGAGTAAAAGCATTAAAATAAGACAGAGCAAGTAAAATAATCAAAGTAGTATTGAGACTTGTACATTGTTATAATTAACTTACCCTAACCTTTACAATGTACAGCCATAGGCACATAAAAGAGCAAAATACATAAAAGTATAATACAATCAGTAAAAATATATATTTTATTATGTTATATAAAATTAAAGTGAAATGAAAACTTGCAGAGGATGTTACTGATGTTGTAAATACTGAGAAACATACCTGTGATTTGGACGCAGTAAGTAGGATGCATGATCTTTGAATTAAGAGTTTTAACATGGTATAGTACATTAAATTATCAGATTTGTATGCAAACACACAATATACACACTCTCTGCTGTGGTTTGTGAAGCGTCCGAGGCCTGAAGTGGAAGGCGTGGACTTCTCAAGGTTTTCCTCAAAATTCTACCTCTGCCTCTTAGTACCTATCTGCTCCATGTCACTTTCTTCTCTGCTCCTCTTTGTGGGAGATCTGTGGCCTGATATTGAAGGAGCAGATTCCTCACACCTCTGAGAAAGTGGTGGTTGTGCAAAAGACCTACAGGGACCAGCATGCACATCCAATAAGAATACAATCACAAAAACAACCTAATAACATCAAACTAACAGTCTCTTGCGAGAAAACACCTCAGAAGTCTGAGGATAAACCTGTGGTGGACTGAACATCAGGTGTTGAGGACATGCAGCAGGAACAGAAGGATCCCCAAAACCTGAATACATGTTAAGAATTTCTCATAACAGTTATTTGAAATAAAGTAAATTAGAAGTAAGGTTGACGTTCGACTAAGTCACTGTGGAACCATTGTGTAACTCGGACTGCACTACATATGTCACAAGCTCCCTGTGACACAGCAACACACAAGCAGTTATAACAATCATTGTTATTTTGAGTCAATCAGGACATGAGAATGATCTGTTCAGAGGATCGATGGATTTTTACCACTCATGTCATGTTTGGATTATATTTAGGAGCTCATCACTAATGGCCAAATTGCTACAGAACATGAATACTTTGTACTTGTGTTTGGAGACCAGAACCAGGATATGCAAACAAGACAACATAAAACTCTAATGTAGGACTAAAACCTTCTCCAAAGTCTCTGAGAGCTTCTAGAGGCCTCTGATTAACTGTTCACCATCAGGTCTGTTCATCTGCTGTATTAAATCTGCATGATAAGCTCATATTTCACACTTGATAAATCTGCTGAATGTCTGAAGGTCGGATCCAGTCTTTCAATGCCTCTCTTTCATATTTTCTCCACTTATTCCCGGACATTGTCACTCTGTCGCTCTGTCAGGTGGAGGTGTACGTGTGTGTGTGAGGGCGCCGTAACCGAGGGAACGGGCTTGTGGATTCATGGAAAAGAACTAACCGTCGCGTTTCACTTTACTGTGGAGAGCTGGGAGAGAATCATGAGGGGTTCATACAGGGAGCAAAGCCAAACAAGCTTAAATTCCCGCGACTGACGATATTTGCAGGAGACCTTTTTTTTGAGGGGTTGCAGTTGCGCCCCCTCGGCTCTGAATATAATCACACAAAACTGACAGTTTATTAGGACTCAGGTTTAGAAGTATCAGATCACGGCGGCATCCAGAGCGCAGGACGCGCACATGCAGCCTGGTAACAATTCACTTCTTTTCTCCTCCAAAATCAAATACTGCTTAAAGAGTAAAGCACATTTCATAGAGGTCAACATGTCAAGTACAAGCTAAAGTGAGATGACACACAACACGGCAGCTTCGTTTTTAGGTCCAGTAATATTCAGAGCAGCGTTTCTCCTTCAGTCAGACCCTGAACACTGAGCTGTTGGTTTCATTTGAATGAATTATAAATGTCATAAACCTTCAACTTGACACAATTCAGCAACAGCTCAGGAAACATTTCAAGTCATCTGAATTCAAGTTTCAAAAACTAGAACGAGTTTAATCAGGTGTTAGGTAGAAAAGAGCCTGTGTGCGTCCTGACGTCCTGATGCTTCCATCGTCTCCATGGTCACAAGAAAAAACTCGTTTTTGGCATTTTATGAATTTTGGCCCAGTCACCATCTTTTTCCCCGAAAACAACACAAATTTTGGACATTTCGACGCCCTCAAACCAAAATATCAGTGTTTTCTAATGAATGCACTATTGTTCATACATTCCACACATGTTCCGGGAAATGCATGATATTCTATGAAACAATATAATCATTTACGGGGAGAAATAAATTCAGTTTTCACCGAATCTGTTTTTCCAACAGGAAATGATCATGATGTTGCCTGTCCCCCTTTAAATTCATACATTTCTAATTTTTTATGTTGACAAAGTTTCAAATGGTTTTAGGAAGATGAATTAATGAATTTGTAATAAAGAAAACAGGATTTTTTATGGTCACCTGTACGGTTGTGGTTGACACCAATCAGCAGGTTTCCTGGGCCTGCTGAAGGTCAAACTGAGCTGTTCACTGTTTCACAGCAGCTCAGTGATGTTCAAGTGGGGTTTTGTTTTTATGTTAACAAGATCCATTTTTCAGTCGATGTTTTTCCAGCAGCTTTCATTCTCCAAATGTTCAATTTCCAGGTGAAGGTTTGCAACAGGTCAGTGTCCAAGTGCAAAGTGAGAGATCAGAATGTTCTGCACACCTGACGTCACCTCGCTTCTTGACATTTGACGCACGCCCTTACGTGCGTGAGCGAGCAAGAGAGATTGATTATATTTTTCTCCATATTCGTATTGTATTTATTCTTTTCTTTGATCATTTATTAAACTGCAAACTAATCATTTTCTTACATTGTAGAAGTTGCAGGACAACTGTAACTTTCTCACTTTCTCAGACATCCTCCAGGACGTAGTGATACATGAGAATATAATTGTTGGATTAATTGAGTATAGAATAATTATTTGCAGCTCTAGTAATGTGTGTGAGATCATCTATGTATGAAACTCAATGGTGATTTAAGCAAACACCACCCCCTGCTGGTAAGAAAGTCATTGAGCTTTGTGGAGTAATTCCATCCAGTTGGTCCTTCACAGTTTTTCTCAATAACTTTGGCTCATTTCTTGAAACACAAGCATCAGTCTCAAAGCTTCACCTGCAGTTGTCTCAACTGTTTATACCCACAACACTGCACAATAGTTCAGAAGCAAAAGGGTAAACCTCGCCTAAAGCCATGCAAATCAAAAAGTAAATTCTTACATCAAAGTAAAGATCAGCTCTGTGTGGTATGGTATATGTAGCTTCTGAGCAGCAGGGACAGAGAGGCCTGTTCCAAATCCCAGAGTCCCTGAAGAAAACCTGCTCCAAAGAGAACGCGACCTGATGCTGGGCTGGAGATTTATGAGTGTGAATACTGACTTTTACTGTATTAGAGACCAAAAATAGATTTTTACTTTGCCATTATGCATTACAGACTAATGCACAAGCATGGCAAATTAAACCATCTCAACATGAATTTACAAGACATAAAAGTGTGCAAAAATGGAAAAACAACTAAATAAAAAATAAAATATTGAATTTATACCAGCACATTATGATGACATTATGATTGGAAGACTGTTTAACTGATAATCTATTTGGATCAAAAGGACATATACATTTGCCTGAGCTGAATCACTTGTTAAAATGTGTTAAACTGTTTTTGTTTGTAAAGAAAAGAAGAAAGAATGTAAAAATAAACTAAATGTTGTGGACAGTATAACACTGTTTGGATCAATTTAACTGTCATTTGGAAATGGAGAAAATGTTATGGAGATACACTATTATTTCTTGTGTTACTAGAAGGCTACCTCGAGCTCCACACACTCCAGTCCTGTAGATGGCGGTAGTGCATATTAATCGTTGCGACAAACGAGATTAGAACCTTGGAGCTTGCCGTCGTCCTCACAGGAAGCCACATTGTGTTCTTTTTTCGAAACCGTTGAAACATTAGAACTTCTCCGTTATACCCCTGTTTAAAACGTTTCGCACATTTAATTTATTTGTATTTATCCCAAAATTGATAAAGCAACATTGTATTTTTGTGGTCGTCCGTAAGGAGGCATTTGTAGCCAGTTAGCTAGGGTTTAAATCATCTAGTAGGGAACACGGTGGCATATTGTGTCCATTATCATTCACTTCATTATCAGTCTGAAGACTTTTCTCCACAATCATGAACTATTCTGATTACGATTCTGATGGATATTCGTCTAATGAAGATGCAGACTACGTCCCGTCAGGTGTGAAATGAAAAGAACTGTTGCTTTGTTAAATGAAGCTAGGTATTGTATAGCTTACTAGTTACCGCCCGGACGTACTAACAGTGTGCTGTAGTAAACGTTAGCTAGCTAACATTAAAGTTGTCACATAACTGACAGTGGAGCAGTCACGAATGCTACGCATGGAGCTTAAGAAACTAGCGAGCTAGGTTATGTTTCCGCTGTGTGACAGTTTACTGAAGTCCGTTAAGAAAATCGTGATTTATTGGTGACTTCTTTCACAGTCATCTTACACGCCATGACTATCAAGACCCTAAACGGATAATGTGACTTAGCCCATTGGTAATTTCGGCTGCAATTTGACTAATCAAGCAACATTTATATTAACATTTCAATTTCTTCCTCAGCGGAGCGACATGTGTTAAAACCAGGACTGTCATGTAACGCTGTAGTACTTAACGATTATCGCCCTGTAGCCTTGACATCTGCTGTTATGAAGAGTTCTGGAGAAGAAAAGTGTTAAATTGTGTTCTTTGTGAGGTGCATAACAAACTGATCCACCACAGTACATGATTGTATGTGCATAGAAGTTTCTCACCTTGATCAACCAATGCCACATGTCTGTGTTCAGAGATTTTTCTTATGCATTTATCATTGTTAGACAAAGTCCTTACAGCTGGTGGTTGGCTGCATTCACTGATAGATTCAGTGTTGCCAGATATTAAATATTGAAGTATCGTACCAGCAGCTTAAAATTATAGTATTTTGAGGAAAATTATCGTACACACGCAATTTGCGTTCTGAAGTGGCTCAGACAATCAGCTTCAATAACAC
This sequence comes from Sandelia bainsii, assembly GCA_032362345.1. Taxonomy (NCBI): domain Eukaryota; kingdom Metazoa; phylum Chordata; class Actinopteri; order Anabantiformes; family Anabantidae; genus Sandelia; species Sandelia bainsii. The sequence goes on along the minus strand of JAUMHL010000027.1, from coordinate 557,809 downwards.
AGTATCATAGACTGTGCATATTATAGTCTGTAATGCAACTTTTACCTACAGAACGGTTGTAAAAACCACCTCCACCTCTACCTGTGGAGTATAGGATGTATCCCGCCGCGCTCAAACCACTCGTTGTTTACGTTGTGCGTCATCACGTGCGTTGATTGGCTGTTAAGACACGCGATTGCGCATAAACAAGCTAAGTGTGTCTGCGCAGGATGAAAAAAAAAAGAAGATCTGTACATTGTCGTACTAATGAAATACCGTAGCCATAAAATGAAGGGGTCAATTTATCGTACATTATGGGATTTTTGGAATTATTGATCGTACAGAGGGTAAAATTATCGTACAAATACGATAATTATCGTACGTCTGGCAACACTGGATAGATTACAAATAAGTCCTCTGACTTTATAACAACCTCAGGGGCCCCAGAGGGAACATCTCCAATCCTATTTATTCTGTGTGCAAATTAATGTGTGTGATCCTCTGATGCTTTTGATGTTTTGCTTGCAGCTGATACAGTGATTTTTGGGTTGGTCACTGAAGATGAAGTGAGATATTATACATGTATTAGTGACTAGTGTTTGTATTGAGTAAGTACTGAACACACAGTAAGATAAGCCTTTATTTGCAGTGACAGCGTCAAGACACTGTCTACAAAAACCTAATACCTCACAGCGTTCTAGTATTTGTACTATAACATGGTTAGATCATGCAGTCGCAATATGATTTTACTGTAATTCTGTTGAACTGTAAAATTCTAATACGGAGTTATTTCCTGGCCCTATGTGTTAATCAGTTGACCTCTGTGTATTTACATCCTCTTCTCATTCTTCCTGCTGCTGTTCTTCTGCCCAGATGATAACTTCAGTGAGGATGACATTAATGAATGTGAAAAGGAAGAGCCTCTGCGTGAAGATGACGATGTTCCACATCCTGACGGTGTCAGCAAGAAGAAGAAGAAAAAGGGCATTGGTATGAGGTGAGAGGCTCTGAGGCAAGGACAGTGAAATTAAGCAAAATCTGAAGGATATGAGGAGTTTCAGCATTTTAATTCTTGTGAACTTGTGTATTGGATGGTTTAACAATAGAAATATATAATAAATGTATGAAAAAAAACAAGTTATGCTGGGGTTTTGACCTTTTCAATTTGGTTTTAATTCAGTTCAGTTCAACTTTATTTATATAGCACCAAAACTCATCTCAAGACACTTTACAGTGTAAGGTTTAAGACCTTACAGAATATAACTATATATAGAGTTATAGAGAAAACCCAACAGTCCCACTTGAGCAGCACTAGGAGACAATGGTGAGGAAAAACCTCCAGCAAAACCAGGCTCAGGGTGGGCGGTCATCTGCCTCAACCGGTTGGGGTGAGTGGAAAGATAAGAACAGTAGGCAGCGAAAGAACAATAACAGACCTTTTCGGTTTGTTGTAGGGGAGGTTGTGAAATTCCTGAAATACCTGCTTTGCTTGGAAATACAGTTGTATACAAATTTTATATGTAGCTAAATAGATGCTGCAGAAGTTGTCTTTACCTATTTTTACTTACAAAAATCAACAAAAATGGAATGTATTGAAACTTTGACAAATTGTCTTTTTTATTATCTGTATAATTAACATGGATCTTGGATGTAGACTACAAAATAGTGTCATACTTAAATTTCAACTTCACAACTGTATAGACATAACTGTTAACTTGTATCTTTGAACAATTCTACAGAAATAGGAAGAAAGGAGTACTGAAAGTAGAGACAGAGGTGGATGAAGGTGGAAAAGACGAGGCACAGCCACCACAAGAAGCAGTGGAAAAAGCAGCAGAGGTAGCAGAGGATGAAGAAGCTGTACATAAGAAAAAATCTGATGACCTCTGGGCGAGTTTCTTGTCTGATGTTGGATCCAGACCCAAAGAGTCCACACCTGCCTCACAGTCAAGTACCGCACAAAAGGTAAATATGTTCTAAACTTAAGTGTAGGACTAAGGTGCTATCATATTTTAAAACATAAATAGAGTTTGAGGTGCTAACCCTTTAAGTCAAAATGAAGCATTTACAGGAGACCAAACACAAACATACCAACTAATGGTTTGTTGGTTGGATCCATGTCTGATGGACTCTTTCTTTGTTTTATCTTCAGGCTGATTCCTCAGTATTGAGCTCTTCTCCTTTAAGGACAGAAACAAAAGCATCAGAACCTGCTAAAATCACCATCACTAAAGTGTTTGACTTCGCTGGAGAAGAAGTTAGGTATGAAACCTCCCCACATTTATCTGGTGTGAGCTTCACTCACAATGAAGTTGCAACACTTGTAGTGTAATAGAAACATTAGAGTTAAGAAACTATAGAATTAAGAAGAAAATGTTTTCATGTTGTCTTGGGTTCCTGACATTGTGTTACCATAATCCAATTACTGCAATCTTTATACCCAATAACATAAACATATTCCTTCAGTTTGTATGGAGGACATAGATAATTGAGTTTATGCTGATTATTGCACATAAGATTTAATTTCTCAAATTGATTTTATTTATTCGTATAGCACCTAGGGGTGTAATGGTTCTGAAAGTGCAACACAGACATGCATGGACACACTCCATTCACCCACCCAACCCACTGCAAACATGTTGCAGAAATTCCCCTTCTCTTGTGGTTGAGTCTCCTGCATATTGTACTTTGTTGCTCTAATACTGTTTTTTGTTGCCTTGTTTTACATTAAGAAAGTAAGATTGTGTCTATTTAGAAGGCATAGTGTGAGCTGTCTGTTAGCTGCTGCAGCTTTCAGGAACAGTACAGAGTGTAGGTCATCTGTATTGTGAGGCGTTTGGGGACAATACAGTAATACAGTGTACATCATCCATCCCTAAGGCCCCCCAAGAAACAAAACATAAAACAATGTAAGAACCAAACCATACCTCAGAAATTGAGATCTGACCCAAACCATGGATTTGGATAATTGTTACAACCCTTTTAGCTCCAGTTCACAACAATAATCATCCCAAGGCCCTTCACAGAGGCCATTTCTACATATAAACTCCACACAATGTCAAGAGAATTAGGTCTAGATATTGTGCGGAGTGATCATCCCTCCCACAGTTTCTCCCCATCACATGGGGAAGAACTTGATTACAATGATGGGCAGGGGAACCTGTGTAGAGCATGCAGGCACGATGTGACACAGTGGAGATCACACTTAGATTACCCAAACTTTGGCTAAAATTTGGGTAATGACAGACATTTGTGTTGTCACATGCAGCTCACCCAGGTAATGTGTAGATATGTTCAAGGTTACAGTGCATGTCTGAAAACACCTATAGTAGATCAAGACCTAACAGAATTATAGAAAAGAACCCATCACACAGCTCTGTCAAATGCCATTTTCAAATTGACCACTAGGTGGTGACACACACACACTCTTTCTTTTCTTCCCTTGTGTGGAACATTACTTGCTAACCTTAACCTTTACCTTTACTTTACTAAACCTAACCTCAACCTTATTTATTTGGGTTATTTGGAGTCATGGCAACTGAACTACTTACTTGTTAGGTCGAAACATTTCACTACTTATCCAAGTTAACGTCTTCAGTCTTACAATGTGGTTTTTATTTTGGCCCGAACAAGCCCTCACAATGGGAGTGTGTAAACAGGTTTTGGTCTCCAAATATCAGTAAGACATGGTGTGTACAAACACCTACAATTTAGATCTGGTTGTACCACATAATAGGTTATTGTGATACAGATCATAAATTAAGAAAGTGCTTAGTTTATAATACTGTATTTTTATTATTTAAATCCTGTATTTGTGACAGGAAGTTGGATATTTTGCATCTTATGAAAATATTTGGGAAACATCCTGCAGCACCATATGTGCATGATTTTAACAGTATCAAGGTTTCTAAAAGTGAGTGTAAAAAGAGTGCTTGTCTTGGAGTCTGTTATGAAGCAACTGGATCTTCAATTCAATTTAGTTTATTTATATAGCTCCAAATCACAACAAAAGTCATCTCAAGACACTTTACAGTGTAAGGTTTAAGAACTTATGGAATATATCTATATATAGAATTATACAGAAAACTCAACAGTCCCACTTGAGCAGCACTAGGTAACAGTGAAGAGGAAAAATCAGGGTGGGCAGTCATCTGCCTCAACTGGTTGGGGTGAGTGGACAGAGGAGAGAGAAAAGAACAGATCTGATTATAAGCTTTATCAAAGGTTTTGAGCCTAGTCTTAAAGGTAGAGAGGGTATTCTGCCTCCAGGACCTCACCTGTGAACTGGTTCCACAGGAGAGGAGCTTGAAAACTAAAGGCTCTGCCTCCCATTCTGCATTTAGAAACTCTAGGAACCACTCTGAGAGCAAAATATTCTGCTGGGATAATATGGTACTATGAGGTCTTTAAGATATGATAGAGCTTGATCTCCTAGTGCTTTGTATGTGAGGAGAAGGTTTTAAAGATTTTAAAATTCTGTTCTGGATTTTACAGGGAGCCTGTGGAGAGAAGCTAATGTAGGAAAAACTCCTCCAGCTTAAATGGGAGTCAGAAATTGATAACACGTTTCTCTGGTGTACAGATTTAGCAGTAGATCCTTGACCCAGTAGTCTTGACATAACCTGTAGAGCCCCCATCAGGTCAAAACTTCACAGAGAAAGATTAGTTTTCACTTGAATGGCCGCACAACTCCTCCTCTACCAGCATCATCAGGACAAACTTCACAAACATTTAGATTTGAAAAACACCCAAATCATTCAGACACTTGGGTCCATGCAGGGTGTAATGAACATTGTCACTTTTACATTACTGAAGAGTGGAAATGGCTTTAAACTCAGCCTCAGCAGCATGTTTGAACCTGTAGGCCAGGCCTTTACTACTGATCAGACAAAGTATGCAATAATCCGCTGCCTTAATTATGTATAGCTAACGGTGTGAATAGTGTGAGCCCCAGAGACAGACTCGGTTTATAGCCATGTGTCTAACAGAACCTCAGCCATTATCACAGCTCATGACATTTCTTCAGTAGGACCCAAACAAACAGCCGTTTCCCATAAAAACACTATAATTATCACAATGTAAAAGGAACATAGTGTGTATTCACACAGCCACCTATACCAAGGAATGTCCCATCCTCAATGTTTACATGAGAGTGGCGTTTATTCATAAACCAAATGTGATCCTGGCTATAATTCGTCTGACTGATTATGCATGAAGCAGTGTGCTCTGTAATTACAGCAGCATAAAGATTACTACATGGGTGATGGTTGTAACCTATCCCCAGAGCCTCAGTGTTTGCTGCTGCCTCTAATGTGTGACATCTGAACAGTTATTTGTCAGTGAATTTGGCTGCTGACTGTAACACCACAGTATTTCAGACATCCACCACCTGAGTCTGCTGCCTTTCATTTTATTCTCTTTGAAACTCTGAGATGAGACTCACCCTTTCAGAATGCTCATTCTCTTCATCTTTGGGGCTGTGTGCTCTGTGTAATTATGGCTGCATATAATTAGCATATATAACAGGGGAAGCCTTTTTGTGCCGCCATGATGGATGCGAGTGGTTGTGGAGTCTGTGCAGTGCTGAAGTTCCCAGATGATGCAGTGGTTTTTCCTCATATAGTCTCTCTATGTGCATCTCTTTTATAGCATGTGTACGCAGGGAGAGGCTTTTTAAACCTCACTGAGCTGCTACATTGTATGTTTGGAATCATCTTTGCTGGGTTCCACAGAGCTAAATTCCTGGCTACAAATGGTTGAGGCTTGTTTGATGAGGCACGTCAGCAGTTGCTTGTTGTGAGTATACAGTCACTGCCACGAACCATTGAGAGGTATTGAAAAGTATCCTGTGCATTTACTGCTGTCAGGTACACAGAACATTACTTTGCCTGACATTACAGCAATAACAGGACAAACAGTCCTGTAAAGACAAAACTCTCACTACTCCCAACTAACCAGTCTTGCTACCAACAGTGCCAACCAGGGGAAAATAATCACCACCAGCTGTTTCAACTGCTCCACTGACATTCAATTAATTTCAATTCAACTTTATTTATATAGCGCCAAATCACAACATAAGTCATCTCAAGGCACTTTACAGTGTAAAGTTTAAGACC
>JAUMHL010000027.1:499602-513867 GCA_032362345.1 Sandelia bainsii | reverse complement strand
GTTCTTTTATTAAACTAACTAAACAGCCTCATGTTATTTATCTTATTTACATGACAGCGTCATTTCTGTCTCTGTATTGCGCGCGGCGGAGTTCTGCCGCAACGCGCAAACACAAAGACGCACGCGCGTGCACACACAGGTGAACACAGAGCGCGCGCGTCAGGAAATTTGACTTTTGAAGCATAAAGGCCAAAACACACACACAGACACACACACACACACGCCGACCCCGGCGGCGCAATTTTGTTCCAATCATATTTCCACTGTACAGCTGATATTTAGCAAACAAAACCATATTTTTCTATGACTTTAGTACATTTTCCTTGTTATGTTGTTGTTATGTTTCTTGCATTAAATAACATATTTCTACAGTCTGGAACCTTCCAGCTGTATGTAGAATGATTTCTTGTGCGTTTGGAGACATCGCGCAAAAGGTTCCATATGAATATTTCCACAGTGAGAATGTCTGTGCGCATTTCTGCAGATGTCCACAGCGCTAACTTTATTAATTATTCATGATTATTAATTGTCCGTAAATTATTTTGTGAACTTTTCCACACGCTGTCCTCGTGATATCTGCATATTTCAAATATACAGTAACCGCTGCAAATTTACTAAAACAGAATCATAACCGAGACAAATAGTGAAAGTACGGTGGCCGAGACGTTTCAATCCAGAAAATGAATAAAGGTGTGACCGTTGGCGAAACAGCAGAGCAGCGCTGTACACGCACGCGTGTACAGGTGATGGAGCACGAGAATCAACAAGATAAGGCAGAGGCAGATCTCTGCTTCCACTGTCCTGTAGACGACCCTTCAGAAAGCGGGGTCATGACCTGTTGTTTGTTGTGTGTGTGTGTGTGTGTGTGAGGTTGGGGTCAGAGATAAGATCTAAGAACTCCTGCCTCTTCATACAGTCTTCATAACATAACATCAGTCAATTAAGCATGGCTACATGACGTTGCCTTTTTGTCATTCAGACGTTCATTTTCTTTATAGCTGCATTGCAACATTTGGCTCCATTTATCCAGGCAATTAGAATAATAGTTTTATCAATTGATAATCATGCATGAGAGATGAAGACTGAGTTAAAAAAAACATTTTTAGATGACATCATCTAGAGGGGTTTTCAGAAGGCAAGGGGGAGTTTAGAACCATTCATATAGATGTACTCCACAAACTATAAGAAGGAAGCTGTAAATCAGTGAAGTCGTCCTTTAGACAGTAACACACTGGTCACATCTTACTTTCCGATGAATTTATAATTAAATGTTTTCCTGGTAACATTTAGGAAACGACGGAACCATTAGTGTTTTACACAGTTGCCAGCTGTAAACCAGCAGCTCTTTTAGGCATGATTAATAAAGTTTTTTGAGTCTTGAATGATAAAGTCAGAGTGAAAAGGACACTGAGATGAGGTAACGTTGCCTTATGCTGAACGAGTGTGTTTCTGCAGCACTGCAAAGCACTGACTGTCTCTCACAGCCAGGGGGAGAGAGAGAAAGAGAGAGAGGGAGGGAGAGTGGGGACAGTGGGAGGGCAGAACTCATTTGCATGAGAAGAGCTCCTTGGGCCAATGGCCAGACTGGACAGAGGGAATATCAGGATCCAACAGGAAGTGACGTGTCAGGTTACACACTCCTCCTTCCTTTCCTCAATCGAGTGAGAGAGAGAGAGAGATCAAGGGAGAAAGAAGGGGCGAGCAGGGTAGAAGTAAATGGGCCAAGCAGCCGTCTCATTCTTGCTGTGTGAGATCACAGTGCGGCAGAATGTGTCGAGATCTGCCTGAATTCTGAAAACAAGACAGAACAAGGCAGAAGGAGAGAGAGACAAGGTAAAGGAGGGAGGACAGAAGGACGTAGGAAGGAAGGAGGGTGGAGGAGGAGACTTGGAGGAGTTTTGGGATCTTTTGGGATCTACTCTTCGTACAGGATCTAGTTGGCAAAGAGTCATACAGGGGCTGAGCTACAGCCCTGCCCTGGAGTTACCACAGCCGCCTCACTGCAGCAGGGGCAAAATGAACTATCTGGTGAGTCTGTGTGTGTGTGTGCATGAAAAATCACTGCCTCTGTGGTTCTGTGTCTTTGTCTAATTGAATTCAGAGCCTCTTTAGGTGTCTGTTCACGTCATCTCCTGTGGGTCAGTGTGTTTGTGTGTGAATGTTTTAGCAGGATCTGCTACAGCCCAGCTGTGCACAGACTTGTGTTGGGGGTGGGGGGTGATGGGGGAGACTGGGGGAGACGAAAAGTGAGGAGCGGGAGAAGTAAAGGAAAATGTGAAGGGGGAGGAGAGGGAGACTGGAATTAACATTTTCTCTGTGGATTTCTACCTTTTGTTGACTCTCAGCAGGGCATGTGTGTGTTTGCCTTAGTGTGTGTGTGTGTGTTTGGGGTAAAGGGTTAAAGTCAGTGCACGCAGGCCGAGGAGACTTTACTGCCCTGTAGTGGAATGTGCAGGGAAAAAAGAGCAAAGTTGCTAACAATTCTTCGCACTTTTAAAATAAGATCATCAGATCATTGAATATAACAAGAATGGAAACTATGAGCTGTTGTGAAGTTGTGAAGAGAGAAAATGTGTCATTTCTGAAAGCTTTGATGAAGGTTTAGTAAGTTTGTCACTTGATGCCTGTAATCCTCTTGAGAACTTTCCTTGCTGAGTCCCAACGATACACATCACGTGTCGTCTTTGAAGCTCGACGCAGTGAACGGGGACACAGAGCAGAAGGCTGTCAGCCTGGCCACATTTAGCACAGAACAGAACAAGCACAGAAAAGCCAGACATTTCTGTGCTTGTTCCTCTCCAGCATTCAAACAGAAGCCTCAGTGGACTTTAGTGGGAGAACTAGAAAAGGTTTATGGCTCCAATAAAAAAAAAAGAAAGAAGAGAGAGAGACTGTGTGTGTGTGTGTGTGTGTGTGTGTGTGTGTGTGTGTGTGTGTGTGTGTGTGTCTGCGTGCTGTGGTCTGTTTTTCTGCTGACTCAGAGGAAAGTGGAAAGAAATGAAGGTTTTATAGCCAGAGGACAGAGGGAGGTGATCAGTGGACTGAAAGAGAGAAATGCTTCAGTAAAAGGAGAGCAGAGAGCGGGTCAGGATGACATGATGTGTACAAGAATTGAATAGATCAGGTTTAGTAAAGCAGACAGAGGAAAGAGGGAGAAAAGTGGGTAGAATGGAAGGAGGAGAGGAGGACGGATAGAAGGAGAAAAGAAACTGGCACTAACAGTCCTTCTCTGCTATTGTTTGAAAGGCTTCGGCGTCAGTGTTGGCTCACTGCTCATGTCATATCACTGAGCGTGTGTGTGTGTGTGTGTGTGTGTGTGTGCGTCTGGGGTAACTACACAGTGAGGAATGTGGCAGGCACTGAAAGACTGTGGAGCAGATCACTGTGTGTGTAACGAGTAATTACACGCTGGTAATTAGTGTGTAATTAATATAAAATAACTTTAAAGTCAGAGCAGCCATGTCAAAGCTTCCCCACAGACTCTGCTAAACTCCCATGTTGTGTCGACTTATTCTCAGTGTGTGTTCAGCTGTAATGTCAATTTTTCACTTTTATTATCACTTGAATGTGGAACTAAGTGAGGCAGGTCATTTTGGGGTTATGTGCGCAGCCTCAAGTCAGGAATGACAGAAAAGTAGAGAGAAAGAAAACTAGCAACATTGATCTACTAGAAAACAAACTAATGAACAAAAGAAAGACACACACACAGTCCAAATAATGAGAGACTCAGTAATCGTGATTTGAAATATAAAATGAAAACACAGCACAGATGATTAGAGATCGATGCACATTTTACTGATATGTTCAGAATCAACGTATTTTCCATTTATATAAATGAACACGATTGAAACACAGTCAGACTTTTAAGGCAACACATAATCAGTGACACATATTCAGTCAGAAGAGAGGAGGAGTTAACAGGACACGGTACTGGTTTTAAATAGATGAAGAGGATTCCCTCCATACCACAGAGGAGCCAGTGTGTTAGAGAATATCAAGTTCACGCATTCATCCTAAGAATCAGGTTTCCCTCACTGCAGCTTGATCCTGGCTTCTTAAAACATCAACAATCTGCCGGATGCCGGCAGGTTGGGAGTGTGACGATGGGGCTCACTGTGTCAGGACAATTCTTTTTACTCATGTATTTCTCCTGACTCACTGACTGACTCATGGAAGCTGGCTTACAGCAGGAATTCCCCTCTTTCTCCTGTATGACACACACACACACCAGCTCACTGTCTCCAGGCCCCCCAGGGTGTTCTGGCTCCGGTGATTAACTGTCCACCCCCATGTACCAAACCACACACATCCAGCAGACAAAGTCGTCTTCACTGACTTTTAAGTTAAAGCACACACACAGGTGTCAGCCATAACTCAGAACACATGAAAAGGCTTTGGAGACGGTGGAAGTGTGACAGTTTTGGACATGAGTGCGCATTCACATGTGGTACAACACTGACACGAAAGCTGTTTAGACTCAGTACAACCTGAGCCAGAATACATAGACTGTACCGTGCTGCATGCTGAGGGCACCTCCACCCTGTAAACAGGAAATGCTTTTATTTACATTGATTGGTTGGTTGGTTGATTGATTTGAAACATCTTGCACCACATGGTCATCAGTCTGTATCAGCTTACAAGACACTAAGCAACATCCAACAGTACATGATGTATAATTCTACTTCTGTAATTCCTTTATAATCATATGAAATATTGTAGACTTTACTGAATAATGTAAGGTGCACAGAGTTGATATCAACATGCCACGTGGAAAATATGATAAATGATATTTGTATTGTGATGTCGAGTGTGTTCAGTCTGTGAAATCTGCCAGATGCAGTCAGTGAGGACATGAATGCTGCAGTGTCTGTGGGACACAGTGAGATTTGAAGCAGTGCTGAAAGACAAGAGCTTGTCCTGTTCTGTACTGACTCATGCCGCTCTGGTCACGGACTGCCCATTAGAGGCAACGTTCCCATGCAAATCAACATTCCTCAGTCGTCATCTCCCAGAACGTGAATGGACTGGATCAAATTTCCTTCCCTCATTAATAGTTCATGTTGTTTTTCCCGAATGTGTCACTGTGCTGTCTTTAAATTAGCATGGATGCTGCAAGCTCGCATGTTCCCAGCTGTTAATGTGTGTAGAGGTGGATTGATGGCAGCATGGTGGCTCAGTTAAACACTGTCACGTCAGGGACACAAAGCTTCCTGCTTGTTTCGCTTCAGTTGGGTGGAAAAACATGAGCGAAAAACATTATTAAGTCTTACTAATAATGGAAACTGGTGTGTGTCCACTTTGTGTGATCTGTTGAAAGCTAAAACAAAAGTCCATGAGATGTGACTAAACGTGGACTTTTTCTTTCAGGTCTGATTTTGTGAACAGCATTTTTTACAGAAATGGCAGATTGAGGAGGGCAGCTGTGCTTCTGCGAGTGTGTGATCTGTTCTGTGATCGTCTCTGTGGTCATTTACACTTATATTTGGCGCTGACTACTTGTGATCCAATCACCCAAGACGCATTTTATAGCCAAATGTAAACAGGGTCTGTGTAGACCTTGGGGTGTAAAAAGTCTGCTTCTGGAGAGATGTGTCTGCGCTGGGTGAGAAACTACTTGCTGCTCAGTATAAATTCAAATTTCACATTTCATGGCTCAATTTTCTATTATTTTCCAAGCTTTGGGAGCAGGCTGTGTACGTATACTTTAAGCAGTTTAACCTGTTAAAAATGAATGAATAAAATGAAGGGACTTGGAGTGTACCACATAACCACGACATCCAGGGTTCAACCAGGGGGGAACCTTTTGAACATGTCACATCCCTGTTCCCATGTTTCCTCACTACCTCTCTGCAAAATGCTATCAATAAAGGCACAAATTACAAAAAAAGAAAACAAAATGGACATGCATGATGCTAGTTGATTAAAGCCCTGCGTGGACCTGGTGCACGCTTCTTGATTTTTGAAACTCTGCATCACACTCCTGCATGGCTGCTACCAATGTATTTATAAAGGCAAGAATCACTTGGTTAAGACATTGAGACTAAAGTTTTCTTGCTGATGTTCCAGAACCAGTGTCTAATTTGTGCTCTTGTTTTCAGTACTTACCTGTATTTGTGCTCCTGACTTCACAGTGCAGTAGACTACAGTGTGCAGACGAACCACAAGCTATGAGTCACCGGGTGTTTTTTCCCCACTGCTCAGTGCTGAATCACACAGTTAACACTGCAGCCTCAGCTCAAGCTTTCTCAACACATTTATGTGAGTGATCAAAGTGTCACAGTTCACCAGTGTGGAGATTTATGCCCCTGTGCTTGTGAAACCTCTTTAAAGCAGACACCTGGAGTTAGTTGTTATTCCCAGCATTTCTGTGGAGATGGAGCATCACAAAACATCCATGCAGTAAAGCTTTTCATGCCGCTTCATGCAGCAGTGCTTTTAAGCTTGTGTCGTATTCCAGCGTCACTCTGAAGGCTCCAGCTCTTCATCGTAAGCGTGTTTTGAAAAGAGAAATAAGTACTGTAATCTCTGTGTCACACACTCACACACAGTGATCACAGGGTGTGTCAGCAGGTTTGCTACCTGTGTAAGTACAGGTTAGTAAAGCCCTTAAACACAGACATGAGGACATACACTCTGCTGTGGATTTCACATTATAATCTCTGAAGGTGTTGGGCCACCACCACGGTTCCTGTTCCTCCAAATGTCTGAGCCTTTACTCTGTGAATGGAACCTGACTTTTTAGAACCGTCTTTAAAAGCTAGAATACATTGCACGTTTACACTGAAGTTGTTACACTGCCTGTTAGTGCTACAACAGTTTCACCCTGGTATAATCTTAAGGTGCATCTGCACAAAACTTGGCCCCAGAAATGTCATATGTTTAAATAAGATGGATGCAGATGTAAAGGTTGTAACTCATGTGTAACTCAGAATTAAATTTAATTAAATTTATGAGAAAGAAAGAAAGAAAGAAAGAAAGAAAGACAGAAAGAAAGAAAGAAAGAAAGAAAGCTGTACATAAATCTCAGCAGCAGTAGAAGCATTTCTGTGTCTGTAGGATGTTTTCATTCTTCACCCTCCGATTCTCAGTGTTGTGTACAGCGTTAAGCTATTTGTGTGTGTGTGTGTTTGGCAGGTAGTCATACCAGGATTTTCTGTCAACAGGTTAAGCAACACTCAGGGCACACCCCTGCTGTGGTTTGTGCTGTGCTTGAAGCTACACAATCTCTGCTGTTGTCTCTGATGTTAGTCGTAGCCTGAGGGCAGGAATACCTGGGGATCATCACTCGCTAAAGCAGCAGCATTAACTAGAGTTTAGCGGGACACATAAAGCTGGGACTGTTTGGGAAATCCAGATTTTTTGTTGTATTCTTTAGCACCAAATTATACAAACAATCATCTTTTACAACATGCATATCTAAAGTTTGACATACAGTATTTATAGGGTGGGTTTTTAGAGAAAGCCTTAGTTGGCCTTTTGGGACCTTTTGGAAAAGACCAACTCCCTGAGGACCTCAAGGAGCCTTAAGAATTCCCAAGATGCCTTTTGTGAGGCATCTTGGGCACTATTTTATAATATGTTGAAGAACCCTTTCCCAAGTTACCTCAAAGGCTCTGATAAACATTTACATACTTAGCATTGTGTTTCCATAAAACTGGATGACCTGTGAGAAGGACAGACTCAACAATTCACCTCTAGGTACACAGAAAACTGTTTTCACAGGTCCCAGTACAATGATCTTCATGGGTAAAGTCAGTGGAGTGTGTGAAGTATCCCTGAGCTTTTATGGTTCTTATCTCTTGTAGTTGTGCTAATTTCACGTTTGCAGGGAAGAATGCAGAACGCACAGTGTCTGTTTCTCCACCAAAATAAGATATAACACATAGTGTTGCACATTACTGCTCCTGCACAGTGGAGAGAGTGTTATTATCTTAGGAATGATGGATGATTAATATATAATATATGGAGCCTTCTCCACGTACTCTGGGTGTGTAAACATGTTGTAAATGCCAGCGCTGTGCAGCAGCCCCTAGATTCTTCACTGGGCGGAGGATTCCTTCTGTTGTTGCACAAATCAGCCGTGCACTCACAAGTATTTCTCAAGTATAGTCTGACGTGCCAAGACAGGAAAAGAGGGAGGGGAGGGGGTAAGGGAAGGACAGAGCGAAGGAAAAAGAGAGGTAGGAAGTAAGTGCAGGGTGGTGGAGGAGAGAGAGAAGCAAGAAGGTGGAGAGAAGAAGAGAAAGAAACAAAGAGTGGGAAGAAAAACATGATTGCACTGCTTTATTTGCTGGTTTCTTTCTGTGTGCGTGTGTTTGTTTGTGTGTTGTGGCACGGCCGGAATGTGAAGTAATAGAAGAGTTTGGTGTTTGCATGTGGGGGCTATGGAATGCTGTAGTAAGTGTGAGTGTGTATGTGAGACAGAGAGAGAAGGGGGTGAGAGACAGGCCATGACTCGCCTCAGCATAGTAGGGTTATACACAGAAACACACACACACCTCGGTTATACACACATTTTGTTGTAAACAACACTGGGCTGAGGTAGGTGAAGTGTAGTGAAGTCCTGGAATCCAATAAAAAGTCAACTAATTAAGTATGAATGAGGTCATATGTGTCCTTGAAATGAGTGAACCTGAGACAAGACTAAACAGACTGCATTTGTATTGAGAGCAAACAAGTGCACACACACACACACACACACTCATTCTTGTAATGTGCTATTTCTTTGGCCTATCAGGCACAGGCTTAGGGGCCCAAGAGGTCAGGGCTCATGTATGAAGTGAGTTTTGTCATTCCATCCATGCTGGCCTCTAACCCTAAACCCAACCTTTTTCTAACGTTAACCTTAAATCCAGTCACAGCATGACAAAGATAGATTTACAAGTACACACACACACACACACAAATGAACTGTTCACAGCAGAGCCATCTGCACACTGCTTGTTTCTTAAGGATTGTTTTCAATCTTGTGCGTGGGGACAGAGGTGTTTTTGCCATGTCCCACACACACACTATTTGCTTGTGTGTGTTTTGTCATTCATTACAACACCAGCACAAGTCATGTTTTGCTCACATTATATCTTACACAATAAAACTACTGTAGTTCTAGGGGATTAATAGGTTGGCTGCCGGTGTGGAGGAGCTGCTCCTGATTGCAGGATTGATATATGATTATATTCTGGTAGTTTTATGTTAATCGTGTTTAACAAGTCAAAGATGTAACGGCTGACATTCTGGTGAAGGCTTTTGTGGGCAGACAGGCAGAGTGATACCTCTCACCAGGTCAATGCAAACTTGGTTTGGTTTTGCACTTTGACTCATAAGAAGTATTTCTGCTGCATTTAGCCTTTCTTTGCTGCAGTTTTGCAGCAGGGCGTGATGGTGGTGATGGTGATGTTCTGTCTGTTTGTCCAGCACTTGCTGGACATAAGAGTAGATTTTTGATTTCAGGTGTTCCACAATCATTTCTCTAGCTTTCCACCCTCAGTTTCAGACATGATACTATATCTCATATGTTCATTAGGCCACTTTTGTGGGAACTTTCATGGTCCCAAGGGGAAGCCTTTAGATTTCAATGACAGCATGACCATTGTTCTGGCACTGTCTCCCTGGTAAGAGTCTAGGGACAGGAAAATCACCAGCCAACATTTCATGGCCATATGTGCTTCCAACCAAGAGGAGGAAAATCATTACTGTTACACAAAGTGTGGTTAATTTCTTCTTATTTTTCTGAAATCTTTGCTTTCTTAAACTGAAAATACATGTACTTAACTGATTGTGTCCAGAAGCTCAATGCTAAGATTAGCATGTCCACATTTCTGGACATTTATGCCTCCTGTCATGTATTTGAGGATGGTGAGCATCAGACAAGTCATGAACAAACTGAAAGCTATGATTGGTTAGGGATCAGCATGAAGTCTGGCATGTCTCTCAGCCATAGCTCAGCAGGAATTGAAGGCACCATTATCACAAATACAGCCTTCTGTTGTCCCATATTGTGCAGACAATTTCTCCCCTTGATTTTCCATGAATAGCACAGGATAACTCTGTGTTCACCACAGCTCATCCTGAATCACACATCTTCACCTCACATAGTCCTGCTTACTCTGCCCAACTCCAGCTCAGCCCAAACAGTCTAGACTCACCCTGATGAATCTTGACTCACCTAGATTCACTCCAGGCAACACAGAGAAATGAGTGCCTGGAAGAGCTGTTTGACTTTCTGCAGGAGACAGAGCAACCAAACAAGAAAATAAAGAAGAAGAGCAGAAATAAACTGTGACTGCTGCAGAAACGGCTGCATGGGCAGAATAAATGGAGAGAGACACACAGGGGAGTGCCATAAGGTGCCTTTTTTATTTGCTTTCTGCAACGTGGCAAATAGCCCCCCACACACACACACACACTGAACTGCTTGTGGCAGTCTAGTATTTGTCCCCAGGGGTCAAATAGGAGGCAAGAGACAAAGGACATTAAGCCACACACACACATGCATGTACACACTCAGTCACACAGATGAGCAACCTGTCTATGGTGAGCTCGCTCCACCAGCTGTTGACGTTACTTTCTCTTCAGTGAACACGCCTCTGTCTCTCTCCTTCTCCTCTTACCAGAACTGCTGAAAAGTGTAAAAAACATGACAAAGAGAAAAATGTCATGAAACTTTATTTTTATCTTGGTGATTCATTGTAATCAAGGCACTGTAAATATTACAAGTACCAGATTTTAAATGATGTGTGTAAGAATCAGTTTGAAAAATCAGTTGACGTTGCTTCTTCATAGTGAACGTGTCTGCTGTAGTTGTCAAATATATATAACGGTTCATAATGTTATAAATAAAAAGTGTGTGTGAAAGGAGTTAAAACAGGAAAAGCAACACTACAACAATTCAGCTGATTGTGAATATGGTCAGTGGGCATTTTCTGACATTACACTGTCACTGTGTGATGATTGACCAGTGTGTGTGTGAGACTGTTCATTAGATGATTTCATCACACAGAAGTCACTGTAAAAGATGAGTGGTCAGATATTTATTACTTATTCAGTATTTACAGTGCACTAATTACGATGAATTACATCACCAAGCTTAAAAGATTTAAAAGATTCATGATATTTCAGTTTGTCGTTTCAGTATCACAAAACATTGAGAGAATCAGTCATCAATCAATCTATATTTTCATACACCCCCAAAACCAAACATGACTAAATGACCAAACAAGGCAGAGAAGTCTTCCCCATGCTCGCAGTTAGCAGAAGAAGAACAGAAGAATGCATCAGTTGTAATAGAATACACTGCTTTGGAAGTTCTTTCCAAGGTTCTGAATATTTCAGATCAGATGTTCAGTTCTTTCTCGCCCGATGACAGCTGGGATAGGCTCCAGCACCCCCCGCGACCCTTACGAGGACAAACGGTTAGGAAAATGGATGGATGGATGGATGTTCAGTTCTTCAGTGTGAAGTCTCAGTGCTTCAGTCTTTTAAATTCCTCTGTTCCTCTTTACCCTCTCTTTTGTCAGACCTCTGCTCTCTTTTATCTGCCATCATCTCCCTGACAAGTGTAATTGAAGTTTTGGAGTTGCTCGGCTGTAGCTGGTTCCCCTGGCAGCGGTTGCTGTGGTAACATCCTGTTGTGGGGTGCCTATTGCTGTTGGGATTTATCTTTGTCTGGGTAATGTGATTAGCTCCCACTGAGTTCTTATTTCTCCACATTTGCAGACTGACTTTGTGGAGAGCATGTACAAGTGTCTGCTTGATGGCTTTCTCACGCTGATTAGCAGACAAGGATGTTTGAGGGCTTCCAGCCCTGTCTACACACACAGCTAAGTGGACTTTTGAAAGGCTCAAACTGTGTATTCTGAGCAGAATTTAACATGCTGCTACCTTTTAAAATCTGATCATATGTTAGGCAGTGCAGAGAAAAACATTTTTTACTGACCAACTCTGTGTGGGTCTGCTGCTAAACTAGCACTTTGGTCCACAGAAAAATATCTCTACACCAGCTGGATCACGGTTATGCTGACTAATGATGCTTCTGCTTCTAAGACGATGATCCTGATGTTCTTTGGTGACTCCTCTACAAGCCTTGGTTCTTGTGTCTTGTCTTGAGCTGTGTGCAGTACATGCACTTTGACCTGGTTCAAAATGAGTTCATGCAAAATGTACCTTAACACAATATGCAAAGTAAATTAAATTCAACAAAAAGGGACCTTTGGGGCAGTCAGAATTTTTATGTGGCAAGACATCAACACCCTATTTGCCCTGATTGTACTGAAAACCATTTGTTACAGGTCTGACTCAAATTCTGGGACTGGTCTTAGACAGCGGAGCCAAGTGGGCCATAATGATTAAAGCACATTCCTGCAAGAACCTTTTAAATTCATGTAAAAAGCAGTGACCGTCAAACACTCTATATCTCTGACTAGAGCTTTGTGAGGCCTACCACTGGAAAATGTCTAAGTTTGGGGCGGCACGTAGCTCAGTTGTTAGAGCAGTCATCTACGAACCCCAGGGTCAGTGGTTTGCTTCCCAGTTTGTCCTGGCTACATGTCGAGGTGTCAAACCTGTGTAGTAGAGCAAACATGTACTGACTGAAGCTGTCCAACTACAATTTCCCCAGAGGAATCAATAAAGTATGTCACTAACATTATGTTCAGGTTCAGGTACAGTAAATCACTCTTAAAACTACCATAAGTCAAACAGAAATAAAAAATATTACTGTCAGAAACTGTGTTTAGCCCTTTACAGTA
Organism: Sandelia bainsii; assembly: GCA_032362345.1. Classification (NCBI taxonomy): domain Eukaryota; kingdom Metazoa; phylum Chordata; class Actinopteri; order Anabantiformes; family Anabantidae; genus Sandelia; species Sandelia bainsii. Next base: position 501,121 of record JAUMHL010000027.1, on the reverse strand, counting down.
CACACATTGCTCTACTGTTGCTCAGAATAAAATAACTCTGGTTGTTGTTTAGGAGAGTTTCACCTGATAATCTTGTTGAAGTCAAATTCGAATCTCACAAAAACACATCCTGGATCCAGTAACGTTTCACTGTGACATGACCTGAGACTGAGCATACTGCTGTGTCACTGGACAATCTGCTGAAAAACAGACAGCATGTGGAGCCTCTTATTTAGACAGAGAAACCTGTCCGGTAACCAGTAGACCAGTCAAACCTTTATTTCCAAATCACTGATCTTGTTCAGTCATTCAGGTGTGGAATTCAGTCAGTAAAATAGGATATACAGTAGAGTTGTCACAGCTTCACATCTCTGCTCAGCTCCCTCTCTCTCTCTCTCTGCTCTCGAGCTTCTCTCTGTCTGCTTTACAAAAATCTGCTCTGGTTCCCACATTCACCTCTGTTTGTTGCAACAACAGATTCAGATCCAACAAGCCGTGTTCGTGTTTATTGTTGACGCGTACGGCTGTAGAGAAGCTGCTGGGAGAAAAAAGACATTGAATTCAATTCAGTTTATTTATGCAGCTCCAAATCACAACAAAAGTAATCTCAAAACCTTACAGAATATAACTATATAAAATGATGTAGAAAACCCAACAATTCCATTGAGCAGCACTAGGCAATAGAGGAGAGTAAACCTCCAGCAGAACCAGGCTCAGGGTGGGTGGTCTGCCTCGACCGGTTGGGGTGAGTGGAAAGAGGAGAGAAAAAAGAACAGCAACAAGCAGCTGACAATACAGTGGGCAGGTTGGTAGGACCATTAACTGCACACTGGAAACATTCAGCTCTGAGGCCGGGGATACCTGCAGAAAGGTACAGAGAGAGGGAGACTGATAGGATGAAGCACAACTACGAGACAGAGAAGACACAAAGTTAATGACATGACATGGTGGCATGAAGATGCTGCATTAATTTTATTTTTAACTATTTTATTGATCTCCGTGGGGAAATTAAGGACACACCAGTAACAGCATAGTTGTCTTTTTTCAGGCGCTGGGGCAACTGTAAAGACACAGCACAGAGTTCATTGTTTTTCCCATCAACACTTGAAAATATGGAGAGGAGGAGCCGATCTAATAAAGTGAAAGATGATGTGAGCTATAAAAAAAGTCACAGTTATTAAAATGAAAGTGACATGATTCAGAGTCAAGATGTTCTGAATCTTGGGTGAAACAGAGAGAACATGAGAACCTTCTCATGGTGATGCCAAGACCTGAAGGTCAAACTGACTCATCGTCCAATCAGGAGTGTGCATGAGTCATCCTTAGTGCACTTCCTGTTTCTCTGGACACTGGAATGAACTAAATAGGGGGATTTCTATGTGCATGTTTAAATATAATGACTGAACTGAAGTGTATTTTGTCCTGGTACAGATTTAATAAACTTTTCAATTCAATTCAACTTCATTTATATAGCGCCAAATCACAACACAAGTCATCTCAAGGCACTTTACAGTGTAACGTTTAAGACCTTACACATTAT
>JAUMHL010000027.1:483174-499502 GCA_032362345.1 Sandelia bainsii | reverse complement strand
GAAATTAATTCGTAATTCAAACCCAACGAGCAGGAGCAGGAGCAGCAAACAATCCGCGTCGGATACAGGAACCGGAACTAGATGCCAATGACATCATCATCATAAACCTGCTTGTAATTTATAGATAATATACTTCTAACACTGCCCTCACATGTTGGTGTTATCATCTGTGTGTGTGTGCGTGTGGGCATGAGAGAGATGGAGAGAGTGACACCCCAGTGTAGCCTCAGTAGCTGCGTTCATTCCTCTGAGACCTAGAGAGAGAAAGAACAGAGAACAGACAGAGAAGAACATTCATCATCCACTCAGCACGCACACAAAAAACAGAGCTGGTGGCCAGCAGCTCTGGAGTGTGTGCACATAGAGTACACACTTACTGATACTGGAGAAAGCCAGAGAGAGAATCACACAGGCACATACAGTATCTTACTGACATCCATGTCACAGTAACCCGGATCTTGTAGTCGTTATTTGATAGAGGAAATTATACAAACTAGTATTTTTGTGATTACATGATCTTTCAGTATTTCAAGTCACATTGGCAGAAATCCATCAATCACAGCAGACAGCTACAGTATGTGTGGTCACACAGAGAAAATAAAGTAAACCATTAAATACCCCCAGTGATGTTCCCATACAACATATAAAACTACTCTTTGAATAATGATTTGTCTGATATGTTTGGCCCAAATTTTTTTTCCCTTTTTCCGTATTACTTCTTATGCTCTGTAGCTCTGTACAGCTCCAGTATTGGACCCTTTTATGGGCTACTGCCTGTTTCTGTCTTATTCCCTGTGCTGAGAGCCTCATGTCTCTCCCTATAGACTCAGTGATCGAGTAATGTCCTGATGGTGTTTGAGTTTATGTTTGTATTCAGCCAGTGATGCCTGTCAATTAACAGGCAGCTGACTAGAAAATGCTTTTTTCATCATTAACCAGTATTTTAAAAAACTGGTTTACCCCCAACTCTCCAGTGACATCTTCTACATCCAATTGAAGGCTGAATATGCAAATGTGTTTTTTGTTGTCCTTGTCCTGAGAGAAGTTCTGTGTCCATGTTAACACACTCAGTGAGTGAACGTCTTGGGGTCGAGCATCTCTCTCTGTCTCGTCCCGCCCACTCTGAGCCATGAACAGGCTTTCAGTTCACTGAAAGAAAAGAGCAGCAATAAAACTAGAAGCCAATTACATGGCTTCATTTAGATGCTTTGTGCTTAGGTTGATGTGCATTTGTGTGTGGAGTTGGCATGGGGCCACTAGTCCGTACCAGTCTGTGATGGCTGAGGTGGGAAGCAGAGAGGGAGGGGAGCAGGCCGTGGTCAGACGTGGACAGCAAATATTGGTTTTGTTAGTTTCAAAGAGTTCCACAGAGACTGGGGGAGGTGCTTCTGTTTGCATGCCGGGTTTCCACACACATGTATGTCAGGTACAATATGAAACTCGACCGCCTTAGTGTGGGAGTTACTGCTGCTGTACTGCACCAATATGTGTTTGCAGTCTGTGTGTGGACAATGAATTACGTTAAAGTGTGAAACAACCTAAATCCAATGCAGTGTGTCCACCCTGTTTACTGAAACTACACTAAATGCTGTTTAAATAACACAATCACACTTTTACAACCATTTACTTTTTTATGGTTTCTGTTGCTTAGTCAAGATTTGAGTCCAGACTTGATCCATGGTCAAACAATAACAGCAGTTCAATGTCTTTGTACTTTGCCCTCTCATTGGCTGCATAGCACAGTCACATGTAGCTGCACGTTATTTAAGAAACTGTCTGTAGTAATAGTGCTGTAGCTGCCGTAATAATCCGACAGACACTCTCTCCATAGATCAGTACAACATTTATCAGTTCCATACTGGTGAATCTGTTCATACAGAAAAGTAACAAAAAAGTGTTTTTTAAAAGTGACTATGCATACCAAATGAGCTTTATTTTTGAGTGTGCTGTTGACCCTTAAAGGAAGTAGAGGAGCTACTCTCAGCTGCAAGGAATTCAAACAATTTGTTTATGGCGATGAGGCAGCTCCAAGAATCCATCCATCCATCATTCATTATCCTAACAGCTTTTCCTGTTAAGGGTCACAGTGATGCTGGAGCCAATCCCAGCTGCCACTGGGTGCTGGTTGTCAGTCTGTCACAGGATTCTACAAAAAACCAAGAAGGTCTTGGAAAAATAAGCGTTCTTTAGAAAAAGCATTTTACTTTTGAGCCAAGCAAAGCATGAGACTATGACGAAAGTCAGTCACAACATAATCAGTGTTGTCTTCTTTTAACCATAACCACAATATTTTTCTAACCTAAACCTAACCAAACCTTAACAATGTCCACAAATTGGTTGTCTTACATAGTGTATTGTCCACCAGTACAGAGCCAAACAAAGAAGACAGTTCCTGAGTCCCTGCAACAGCACACACTGGGAAGAACTGTAAACCACAATTAACAGTTTAGTCTTCCTGTACTTCTCTGTGCTTCTTCTCATCATTCACAATAACAAGCCACAGAATGACAGACATGTTCCAGACCAGACTTGGGGGTGGTTTGTTTTGTTGAAGCTACATTTAGCAGGAGATGAGAACATGAACTGAGTTGAATGTTACAGTATATTGATATTTCAGTTTTTTTCTTCTTCTTCAGAACGTGTTGGCCAAGGCGTTGTTTGACAACGTGGCGGAGTCTCCGGATGAGCTGTCCTTCCGCAAGGGCGACATCATGACTGTGTTGGAGCGTGACACACAGGGACTGGACGGCTGGTGGCTCTGCTCCCTCCATGGTCGCCAAGGCATTGTCCCTGGCAACCGTCTCAAGATCCTGGTTGGTATGTATGACAGCAAGCAGCAGCAACAGGCCACGCCTTCCACGCCAGATCCAGCTGCCACCTGTCCCGCCTCCCACGTACAGCGACCCCTCCCACCTCAGGGCACTTACACCAAACCAACATCTGCTTTGTCATCCGCTGCCATTGCTACTTCCCCCTCTGGATTTGCCAATAAGCCCCTCCTCTCAGCTCAGTACACGTCCATGCACCCGGCCTACTCCATCCCCAGCCCTGCACAGCCCAACCCTGATTCTGTCTACATGATGCCTCCCTCCCACGGACCTAAACCAAGTCCCCAAAGTCTGTACCAAGTCCCTGCTGGCCCAGGTGGACCCCCATCACAGGCCCAACCAGGACCCCCCAGCAAGGCTCCAGCTCTATCCCAGAGACAGTACCAGCTGCCTGTGCAGGACATCTACCAGGTGCCCCCCTCTGTGGGCCCAGGACAAGTCCAGGGGCCATCCCCAGCTGGGGGGACAGGAGCTGGGCAGGATGTATACCAGGTGCCCCCCTCCCTGGATAAGAGGAGCAACAAACCACTTAGCAAGGTAAGGAAGGAAAGAGAAGGAAAGAAGGGAGAAGTGAGGAGAAGGAGGGAGGGAAGGAAGAGATGGATGAGTGTGTATGTGCTATGAATTTACATAAACTGAGATGAAGAAAGGCAGAGAGGATGAAAGCAAAGCTGACACTTAGAAAAACAGTAAGCAATAAGCAAGGAAATGATAGAAAGAAGAAAAAATAATCTTCATTCCTTATGTAAAACTCGTAAAGATATGAAAGAAAAAACATTTTGAAGAAATAGCTGAGAATAGTTTCATTGTTCCTGACTGGATGTTTTTGTATCATGCACACACACACACACACACACACACACACTTCCTGCTATTGTCACTGCCGGTATATATGTGTCTATTTCTTGTGAAACCAAAAACTCAAGGTTGGTCTTTGTGCTGTGTGATAAGTTTTCCACATATTTGACTGTTACTGGATGTTGGCCAGTCAGTGTGATTTACAGGAGTGTGTCACAGAGCTTTTGTAAAGTTCCAGTCAGTCAGCCTGATAGTGCAGCTAGTCCTAAACTCACCTTTATTCTAGTGTGGCTGAGGGGAAGGGGCAATTAATAAAACATTAAAGATGGTCAACCTGCTGCCAGGATGTACGGTGTAGGCCTTCTCAGATGTGACAGGAGTTTTGTGAAAGGACACTTCTGCCTTCAATATGTAGCACCTGGTGCCCACAAGGAAGTGGAGTGTGTTGAGTGTAGTGCTTTTCTGTTTTCTCACAGGATGAACACTTGTTTTGCAGCTGAAGTAAGGTTAGTAACTAAAGTATGTACATTTCCTGAACCTTTTGCTGGATATTTATCCATCCATGCTGTTGGCTGGAATGGAATTGATTGAATACATTTATTACAGTGATTTGAATTTTAAACCCTGACTGGATCTTTACAACAATTCCCTCTATGTGGATTTTTGTGCAGATGCAGCATTTACATTAATCCAGCAGCATGCAGTTCAGATTAATGTTCTGTTTTGAGAGTGGAATGGAAATGTTACTGGGTCCAAGCTCAGCTGCTGCCATGACCTTTATGTAGAATTGAGTATTCAGATATGAGGTCAACAGGTAAAACTGCCATCAGATGTAAAGAGGTGCATGTCTGGTGCACTGTGCAAGGAGAAAAGTACAAAACTGAATTGCTCTTATAGACTCTCATAGAAATGTAATCAATTTCTGTGCTCACATCACAGTTCCAAACAAACTGCTGTGTGTACAGAGACACAGAGAAGAGAAAGACAGCAGGGTTGACAAAAATGCTGACAGAGTAAACAAAAGTGTGTGTGTGTGTGTGTGTAGAGGACAACCAGTGAAATAATAAGATTGTTAATAATTCAGTTCTGATGTTGTGGTTGGATGAATAAGCACTTTACTGTGCCAGCAGGTGACAGGCTGTGTATGTGTGTGTGCGTTTGTGTGTGTGTGCTTGCTGTGATGCAGCGAGCCATATGTGTAAGCACCACTGTGAGAGTGAGTGTATATTGGTGATGACAGTGATGTTGGGCCCAGCTGCCTCCCTGCTCCATGTGTGTTCCTCTTTCTGTCTGACTGATTCAGAATAAATTGATGCAGGAGCTGTGAGTAACTTCAGTAATAAGTAGAAATGTGTTGTGTTGTCAGTGTCCTGTAGTTATTAAGTGAGTTCAGTTTTCTCAAATTATTTTGGAGGAAAAAAGCTGTGAGACCAGGCAGCATCGAAGAAGCTGAAGTAGGCACATGTGCTGTCTTTTAAATCAGCAGAACATCTTTTTACAATATGTAAAACTGTACCATTTGGTACTTTTTACTGTGTGGCCATACTTATATAAAACAACTTTTATTGAACGTTAACTCAAATTTGATCAAACATACCTCCAACAAAGCTCCACTGTCCTCCACAATAAAAGCCCTCAGGTGGTTTGCAAGCGAAAAGCCTTTAATGTGAAGCAACAACAGCAGGATATATAATTGAACACAGTGAGTAGAGTCATAACACAGCTGTAGACAATGAGGCTCATATACTCAGATACGTCAGCTCAGTGTATCTGCTCATTCAGGTGCCTCTAGTTCTAATTCTGGTTTATTCAGAAAGCCAGACTCTCAAAATCAGTTTAACAGATGATCCTAATGATGTACAGTATGTTGACTGTGGTGGTCTATCTTCTATCAGCACTGTTACTATTTTTGTAATTTCCATGGTGTAATGCTGTGACATCTGACTAAGGCTTCCCAGAGAAAAAACAGCCCCACCTCTGTTGGGGATGATTTGAGTTTATTTCTCCAGAATCAGTATTACAGCGTGTAGCAGCCACTAGCAGTGCAGGATCTTGTTTGTAGCAGCTCAGTGTTGTAGCTCTAACAGTGTCAGCCTGATTAACTGTGAAGGGTGTTACATGTAACAGTGAAGTCATAACACGGGACTCAGCAAGGACAGAGACACGTGGGAGGAGTGGTGTCCCAGAGGTTAGTTTATGTTTACCTGACAGAGAGAGAGGCCACACTTACAGGAACACTGTACAATCACTTAACAACCTCTACATGTAGCAGTGTCTTGTTGGTCTTTTCCCATCTACATTACAAATCACATGCACATGTACATTCCTGCTGACCATCATATACTGTAAAGTCTACTGTTAAGACAGGAGCTAGATGCATCCTGTCATTAAGATTCCCAGATCTCCTTATTTTATATTGACTATTGTTAAAAAATCTCAAGGAAACATCAGAACTAACACAGAATTTTGTGTGTATCCACAGTACTGTGTCATATTCCTCTGTGTCACAGAGCTGCACACAAACTACTAAAAACCCTTCATTACCATAAACACACACACACACACACTGTAGTTTACACACACCATCCTGCTGCCATAAATAGCCTATTTCAGTCAGAAGATGGAAGACACCATCTCAGATGATGGAGGAGTGGGTGTAGAATTGGTATCTTCCTGCAGTAGATTGGGCAGGGATAGCGGCAGCAGCCCTTGAGGGGCATGGGTTCCCTGTATTAAATGGGAATGAATCCACCTGTGAAAATAGTTCCCATCGAACACTCAGATTCCTCCTCTTAGAGTAACTAAACTCACAGTGACCAGATCTTTAGGAATTGACTGGTATTTTTTCAATGATAAATCTGTTTGTGTACTTTCTAACCCTCAATAGTCAGTTTTAGTATCAGCCTCAAAAATCCAGCATGTTTGGATAATGATAATGGCACTGTGTGACCACGAGACAGAAATCTCTCAATTATTTATTAACTGTCCTTTAAATATTTCTTTGACTTAATGATGTTTTTCATTAATGTCAAGAACGAGAGGTTTGAACTATAGAAAGCACCGAGCATCTCAACTTTTACTGTCAGTGCAAAAGTAAAATGTGTGTGTCGAGTACTTTATATATTTACTGTGCCAGTGCCCTTCACTGCAATGTACCTCCCTGTCTATACAAACACACACGCACACTTCACTTCCTTCTGGTTAGTTATATTAGATTCCTGCTGAGAGGAAACAAACTCTCTCTCTCTTTCTCTCTTTCACCCACACATCCACTCATCCACACATGGATCAGTAGTAATTGAAAAGTGATGAAAAGTGCAGTGTTTGTTTTGTTGGAGACTGGTGGAGGAAAAGAGAGCTACAGCTGCTGAGGAAGGCTCCACTCGGCTTTACACACCAAACGCCCTTTGTAAGACTGCTCAGCACGCAGCGAAGGTCTTCTAGATCTTCACACGTGAACATCTACACCCTGCACAGGCCAACACACGTGGTGACAGGGATAAAGAGGAGAACTCCAAACTTTCACACAGCACACAGGAAGCTTTGGACCTTTTCTTCAACTGGATTTGTTGTTAAGCAAACAGGTGACTGATGTGTCCAGTCACAGGCAGGTGTCTGGAGTAAATTTACAGACCGTCAAAAAAGTGAACTTGAAGCTGATCCTTGACCTCAGAAGTAATAAAATATAAATATTAAAGCTACAATGTGTTTTTTTTTTCCAAATATTTTTAGTAGAAATATGATCTTATTTGCTAAATGTGAAGAGTAGAGGTCTTCACAGGTCCACCAGGTTTTGAAGTCAGGTCTCCTTTTGCTCTCTCAGGTTTGGGGTCCGTGTGTCAATATGTCCAGAACTCGATCTGAATGGAAGCCTGCACGTTGTAACCTGCTGCTGACGTGGTGTGTTACCATTATTAGACTGTAGTGGTGCTCTTTTCCATCGTGGTTGCTTTTTAAATAAGTGATCATATCAGCACTGGCGTCTGTGTTCACTCTGTTCAGGTTGGGTCTAATTATACTCAAGTCTGTTTAGGTCCATTTGTGTCGGGTCTGGCTGTGCTCGTGTTCTTGTTGGGTCCGGTCTGTTTTTTTTTATTTGACCCTGGGGTTCAGTAGTTCACTGCTCCACCAACTGAGCTGCTGCCACCCCAGAGATGTTCAGCAAGTACAGAGATATTCTCTTCAAAAAAATTTGAGTAAGAATTGTAATGATTTCTGCGTGGTTAGTAGGTTTTGGTGTGTTCTCATTTGCTGTAATTTCATAAAGATGACTACCTGAAGCGCTGGCAGTGTGTCCATGCTAGTGTTATCTTAAGTTGCATATTGTTGCTTTAAGATCCACTTGACTCATTTTCAAGAACTTTGAGCTGCATCTCACAGTCTTCATCAACATACTGAGTATTCTAAGTTGTCATAGATCTGGCTGAGTCCACGTAACATCATCATCATACATGATATGAGGTGGTTGTGCTGTAAAACACCTGCCTGAGCTAAAGCTTCTCGGACAGTCTTTGATACTCCGCCTAGGAGGTTGCTGGTGCACAGGCTTCATGGAACAAAGCGTGAAGATCATCCAGGTAATTTCAAAAGCTAGAATGCAGAAGAATCAGGATTTGTTTTATAGAACAAAATGGGCACCATGTTTTAATCTGTAAGTTCTTAGAATACCACCAGCACTGCACCAAGTATCAAAAACAGTCAGGTACTAAAAGTGTGTGTGTGTCAGGAGGTTAAGCAGTGAGTGTCAGCTGACACAGCTGTCATCAAAGGCACTGATGTGTTGGGAAGTGTGTGTCAGCAGCCACGTGCCACAGCGGCTCCCACTTCTTAACACTCACAAGCACACAGAAACAGCTGAAGACAATCATTGTGTGTGTGTGTGTGTGTGTGTGTGTGTTCCTTGTATTGGCACTGTACAATGACTGGTCTAGGTCAGAGCAGAAAATAAGTCCACTGCAGGTAAACAGATGGATCCCACTGTCCCACTGTGTGTGTGTGTGTGTGTGTGTGTGTGTGTGGCCTGTGGATTCCATTTGATTACCTGCAGTGGACTCATTTTCTGCTTTTATAGTGAGTAAAGAGTGACAATGTGTGTGTGTATGCAATGAAAGTGTGTTTATATGAAGAACCAGAAAAGACTGTTTTTAAAGTGTGTGTGTGTGTGTGTATTTGTGTGTGGGCTCTGTCTTTAGTCCTCTCATTATCTACATACATACAGTAAAACATCTATTCACATATTATATGTTTGTTTGAAATACAAGGAGGCATCACTCCATGTAATCATGTCTCCTTTCATTCAGACACTCTCCTTCATTGTTTTTCCTGTCTGCTGTCTTTTGTTGTGCTTGTAAGAGCTGATTAGAAACCTGATGACATGTATACATGGGAGAGAAATCTGTATTGTCCATCAGAAATCTACCTGAAGAAATCCGGTTTCCCTAATCTAATCTCCTAATCCCCCTAGTTAACCAGGTTTACATGGCATCTTACTGTAAGGTACAGTAAACTGCGGTAACCGTACAATGTAAAGTGCCTTGAGATGATTTTTGTTGTGATTTGGTGCCATATAAATGAACTGAATTCAGCTTAACTGAAATAACGTGGTTACTTATATGCATGTAAACACACTCAGGTGGGCACTCACCTTCTATTTGGTGATGAAAAGCAGCTCCCCGAAACATCTCACATTTCACAATGCAGACTTAAAGGTTATGTTTATGGTCATTCTTTAGGAAATGAATGTACATTCTGAAACTGTCCCCTGAAGTAATCGACACACAACAGTCTGTGTGTGTGTGTGTGTGTGTGTGTGTGTGTGTGTGTGTGTGTGTAAACTGACTGTGTGTGAGGCTACATTCTGTACCACACTCTGAGAGATTAACTGGAGACTAATGAAGGCAACACGGCTGTCTGGCAACACTCCTGCACATTTGTAGACATGACCGTACTCACACACACACACACACACACACACAGAAGATTGAAGTAGGAACAATTATGTCCCACCTTTTTTTTTGTCTAGTTTCTTTATGCATTCGTTAAAAGCTTAGTTTGACAGTGTGTGTGAAGAAATGAGCAGCTACATGTAAAACACAGTGACATCCTGAGAAATAAACACTTTGTTTGTCATCATCATGCTCCTACAGCTGCGAGGTGAGTCTGTCCGTCTGGCTTTTGCCACACAGCCGTACTGAGCACACACACATGGACAGAACACACACAAACACACCAGTCGTGCCATGTGGTGTTGGAATCCAGTTCAGTGGGGGGTAGAGTGTGTTGGTGCTGTCTTGGAGACATGCTCCCCCACACTAATCCGTTAAGACCCCTGCACTGCCTCTTGGTGCCTGTGTGTGTGTGTGTGTTGCCACATGCCCCACATAGCTGGCATGGTATCCACAGGCTGTGGCTGCAGCTCTCTCTCATTCAGACTTCCTCCATGTTGCTGAGCTGCCTTTGTTTTCACTCCTTTGTCTTGCCTGGTTGTGCTCCTGACAAAGGTGTTACACATTTTTATATGTATAGTTATAGTTTAACATCTATATAGGAATAACTCAATAGCTTCTGAATCAGAAGCTTTCACACAAATTGTGCCAAAGTCAGCAGGTTGTTAATGTATAAATATTCATTTCTGATCTTTTCTGCTGCATTAAACACAATATACTGAATTTCTCTTTGTCTACTGAGCATATTTGGCACAAACCTTTCTTTGAGGATGACTAAAGTTGAATTTTAGTAGCCTCCCTTTCATAAGTTGAACATTAAACATAAAGAACATCTACACCTTCTCTCAGTAACTGTCTTTGTCTTTCACTGTGCTCGTGTCTCTCTAAGGACCCTGGCTAATTATTTGGACCCTCAGCAGTTTGCACCTCTGCTTGCACACACAGAAAACTCCACGTACATGTTCACCAGTGTGTGAGTAGTGAGGAATCTTTGAAGTCTCTTGAGAAATGAAGTAGTTTGGCTGTTTACATATACATATATCTAATGAGCAGACTTTTGGGAGCACACAGGTCATTGTTAAGTCTCTCCACCCTGCTGACTGCATCCTGGATCTCTCCACTCAGCAGAAACAAAGCAGAGAGCAGTGTGCACGTCGTAGATGAGCATCTGGAGCAGCCTTGTCCACCAGTTCAGACAAACCACCCAACCATCCTGCTGTAATTAGGCCTCTCTCTATTTTTACCCCTGTTTCTCTTTGAACGTCACATCTGTGCTGTAAAGATTTATTTTTCTCTCCATCAGTTACTTTCTCTGTGCTGCAGCTGCATGTATAGAAAGTCTATTTTCCTTCATGTGTGGTTACAGCGGTCATTTGAAGCTTGATGTTTGGACTTCATTTGAGAACGTTCTGTATTTACCACCGGTTAGTCCAGTGGAGATTTCGTGCTGCTTTTTTGTTCTTTCGCTCACACCCTGATTTCTTGTTATCTCTTCTGTTGTCATCACCACAGAGCAGAGAAATAGAAAGAGAAAGCAGAGGAAGAGAGGGAGAGGGAGAGGGTGGAGGTGCTGCTGGGAAGGAGGGAGAGACATTGCTTGAAGCGAAGGTCATCTGTTAAACAATGACTTCTGCTTGACGCAATCATGGAACAAAAGAGTGAACATCCCTGCTTGTGCCAAACATATTTCTGTGTGTGTGTGTGTGTGTGTGTGTGTGTGTGTGTGTGTGTGTGTGCACATATTTCCATGTAGAGGAATGTTTCTTCACTGAACCCTATTAAATACACGTGAAGCCATTTTATTGTAGCTGTTCTGAGGCCACTGATTTATTCTGAGAGGATGACACACACACAGTTTTCTTTAGTGGATATGTAGGTCAGTAAATCTCAAAGTTTACAGCCGTGTTCAGGCCACAGTGATGAGACATGAGGCAAGACTGAGGCAGGACGTGACAAAGCTGTGTTCTGGCCGTCATTCATTCCTGTTAACTGCTGGTCTGTGTATTGAGTAGTTAGGATTTAGAGGATTATGTCAATTGAAGATATTTTACAGCACATCCAACACAGTAGCTGGATATTGTGTTAGCAGTGTTACAGTAGGTGCATGCTGAATGATACATAGAGGAGGTTACATTAACACAACAAGAACTATATATAGTCACAATCTTTTACATGTCCATCAGTCTATACACTGTTGTTGTATTGGCAAAGTGAAACAAGATTTTTTAGTATTCACACCTTTTAACATCTCTTTACATAAGGTCCAACAGTTCACACTGCATGTGAGGAAATAAGTCCATGGAACTCCTTGCAGACCTCCATGATAGTATTTTGTGATGAGCCACAAATCAGGACATGGATATAAAACCATTTCTATGAGTGTTTCCACGAGCACAGTGACCTTAATAATTGTGAAATGGAAGAAGTCTGGGACACCAGGTCTCTTCCCATCCAACCAAAGTGAGTAACTGGACAAAGGTGACCAGGAACCCAACAGTCACTGTAACAAAGCTTCAGAAGACCTCTCTCCAGAGATAACAGAAGGACAGCCAATACCAGTCCATCAATCAGGCCTTTACAGCGCTGCTCATGCTAATACCGTCCGTAAAGATGAAGCATGGTGGGGCACCATTATGCTATGGGGGTGCATCTCAGCAGAAGGGACAGAGGGTCTGATCAGGAGGAAAGGAAGGATGATTGCAGGCTTTGAAGAAAACCTGCATGAGATCATAAACTGAGGAGATGGTTGAGCTTTCAGTGTGACAATGATCCAAAGCAGTCAACACAACACTGAAGTGGCTTCAGGACATGTCTCAGACTGTCATCGAGTGGCCAAACCAAAGCCCAAACCTAAACCTCACAGAACATCTGTGGAGAGTCCTGAAGATGACAGTTCACAGACACTTCCCATCCAGTCTGATGGAGCTTGAAGGATCTGTCAGGAAGAAGGATCTTGTAGAGACTCATTACACTTTAGTGTGTGTAGATTGGGGGTTAACAATTTTTTGGACTCGCGATTCTTTCAGAGGTCAATAAAGTGAAAGCAGCTTTGCTTTTTGTCGTGAACCAGTGATTCTGTTATTAAATGATGTTATTAGTTAACAATGACACACACACACACAGACAAATCACATCACTGCACCATCCCCAGCCCCATGCGTGATTGATAACCTATGTTATTGATCACCTGTCTGTGTGCACCCTAGAGAATGAACAGACACTTAAATGCTAACACTAAGTAGATCAGTTTGTGTGTGTGTGTGTGTGTGTGTGTGTGTGTGTGTGTCAATGGGACTCATCTGGCACTCAGCCAGGCATTGTCAATACTGTTGAAAGCTTAATGACAATGGGGAAAGGGGGCGATGTGTGTAAAAATTAAAGGGAAATCAGACATAAATATTTCTGCTGTTTTTAGAAATGTGCTCCTGTTACAACTAGTGGTGAAATTGTTGCTGCAGAAAATAAACACTCTAATTTACTGTTGTGTGGAAAACAATAGAGGGAATGTGTTATGAAGGCAGAGGGAGAGCGAGGAGACAGAGGCAGATTAGTACAGACAGGTTGTCAGATGGATGGTTTTATCATTTGTCTCTGTCTGTCTCACACACAGTGTTCCTCTGACAGCTGGGGAGCTCAGCAAATATTATCAGAGAGCTTCCATTAATCAGGGCTGCAGCTGAGTGTGATTATAGAATGATCTGACTTACAAATACAAGATAGACTGAAACACAATGTCAGGTCTGATACCAATGATGCATATTTGAAATTAAACATTTAGATAAAGTTTCATGTTGAGAGATACTGCAGATGAAGACATATTTCATAGACAGCACAATATGTGACCAAGAGTGTCAGAAATTTCAATTTTGCCTTCATGATGGAGGAACTGGGTGCTATGCAGGCAGTGGAGAAAGACACTGGGAAGTGATGATCCCTGTCTGCAGCTGGCGCTGGTGATATTTGATTTAACCAGGACTTGTGGTGGTGAAATACAGAGTAAAGAGAGAAGAGAGGATGATGAAAGGAGAATATGAAAGCTAAGTAGCTCTAATAGTTACTTTGTTGTGTAGTATGTGCTGTATACCACAGCTGTTGTGGTTTCCCAGGCTGGCTGGTTGACTCTTCACTCAAGCCATATAATACAGAGTTTAAACAGGCACACAATAGGGCAGCCCGGTTCCCACGACAACTATGACAGGACCCCTGCTCTGTTTTTATTGCCTGTGTGTGTCAGAAGCGTCTTTTAATGAGAGTGAACAACCTTTAGTCTGTGTTCATTCAGTGTGAAGAAGCAATGAATGTTTGTTCAAAGGTGAAGAAGCCTGTTAGTTGGTTGTGCGCTGTGACCTTTGCAGGTTGCCATGGTCACATCAATATGGATATGATGGATATTATTATAGTGATATTTACCTTCTGATCTTCAGACTGATGTTTAAGTTTGGGGCGGCAGTAGCTCAGTTGGTAGAGCAGTCGCCTACAAACCCCAGGGTGAGTGGTTTGATTCCTGGTTCCTCCAGGCTACATGTTTACGTGTCCTTGTTCAAGACACCAAAACCCCGGGGTAGTGCTGATATGTACTGTTTGGCAGCTGTCCAACAGCAATTTCTCCAAGGGATCAATAAAGACTGTTTCCGCTCTCTGTATCTCTGTGTCCAGGTGGTAGTCCCCACTCGGGTCGGACAGGTGTACGTGTACGACACTGTGAAGTCAGAGCAGGATGAGTACGACGTCCCGCCCCGACATCCACCTCCCACCCAGCAGGACATCTATGATGTGCCGCCCACGCGCCAGCAGTACAACACACAGGTATGTATGCATTTGTGGAGAGAGAGAGAGAGAGAGAGAGAGAGATTAATCACATATGTATTTTATGATTTGTTAGTTCCATATTAAAACCTTACTGACATACTACGTAAGTAATATAATACAACCATCGCATACTAACACAGTTCTCCCACATTACTGTATTGTCTTGTTGTACGGTCAGTTGTATTGCCCTAACCTTGGAACTTAAGCAATTGACATCAAATTACAGTGAAGTACTCAATTTTCATTGTGTACTAGATGAATGTAGAATTTTCTGTGGTTAGACTCAAGACAGCATAATCAATATTTATAGTAATATAACCATATAATGTAATGTACATTACATACATATATACGCAAAGATCAAAATATCAGAAGGAAATGTAACTCTTGTATACATTGTTTCTGATGAGAATTGGTTATGTTTTATACCACTGTTGTATAATGAACATTTATTTTTTTCACACTGAATCAAAACAATCCTAAATAATTATTTTGGTTATGATTATTACTGCATACACAGCTGTAGATGTGGATGTTCACCTGTTGTGTAAAGGTGTGCATGTTCAGTGTTTGTGTAAGCGATGAAATGTACATTTACAAATGTGTGTATTCTTACCCTTTAAAGTTTCGTGTACAGCACAGACACACACAGGTAATGCCTGGCAAGTGCCGCATTGTGTCTTATTCATATTTCATGTGATGTAATATTCAACCTGTCCCTCTCTAAATATCTTTAGTGAAGGTCATTCATAACCTGTGTGTGTGTGTGTGTGTGTGTATGTGTGTGTGTGTGTGTGTGCATGCCTTTGAGGCCTTTGTATAGAAAGCTGAAAGGATCATTCAGGCATAGGTCAGTTTATTCTTGTGTAATTGTGCACATACCTTTCACAATGTATTCTGCTTAATAAGCAGACACCTACTGTACACATACACAGGCACACACACAGGCAAACTTTATATAGAAGAGAAGCTTGATGCTGACAAGCCAAAAGAGAAAGGTCACTCACTTACAACCGCAGCAAAATGAGAACAGGAGTCAGAGACAGAGGGAAGAAGGAGGACGAGCAGTGAGAAGAGAGTTTGAAGAAAAACAAGATAACAATGAGTGATGAACAATGAAAGGTTGAGTAGCTGAGGAAGAGCAGGAGAAAGGCGTGGAGCTGTAATAACAGACGTAGCTGCTTCACTGTTTGAAGTCGACAGTCTGAGAGGTGAAGAATGAAAGCACGTCAACACGAGGCACTTCATCAAAATGTCTGCTGTGTGGGAGACGGCTCGTGGCGGATGGTTCTGACCATAACTAGTAATAACACACACAGGCAGGAATGTTTGAGAGCGCAGTGTAGAGGATGACAGCAGACATCAGACATGTTTGTGCTGATGGACTGTGGGTTTTGTGATTGGTTTAAAGTCTTTCTAACAGCAACAGCGTGGTGGTCAGCTCGGTGTGTGTGAGAAGAACCTGAACTGATGGACATGCATGCTCACAGCTGTCCAGGAGGTGCAGTGGTGTAGGGACTGTTGTCTCCTCAGTGTGTGGTCAGAGTTGTACAGACATAAAAGAAGAAGCTGTTGTGCAGTGATAATGCTGCCTGTGATGTGGAGATGTGTCCTTGGAGCTGTTTCTGTACATACACTCCTAAACCAGAGGTGGTCATAGGACTAAGATTACACAGACTGATCTTTGGACGACTGTTCTCCTCCTTCTTTGTCTTCTCTTTTTCTTCGCTATCTCTCCATCTTCTCTTGATTACCTTTTTTCTTTCATCTGTACTCACTCTCTTTCTCTGTCCTTTCTTTTTCTGAGTCTGGTTCTGCTGGAGGTTTCTTCCATTAAAGGGAGTTTTTCCTCTCCACTGTTGCCTAGTCCTTGCTCAAGTGGGACTGTTGGGTTTTCTACATTATTCTATATATATTTATATAATGTGTAAGGTCTTAAACCTTACAC
>JAUMHL010000027.1:451786-465475 GCA_032362345.1 Sandelia bainsii | reverse complement strand
ACAACGTTTCGCCTTCCATTCCAGAGGGCTTTCTCAAGTCTGGAAAAAGCCCTCTGGAATGGAAGGCGAAACGTTGTACCGTAAACGTTGGAACTAAAACAAATCCAGTTGCCACTGAAAAAAAACTTTTTTGGGATACCACACTAATAGTAAGACATAATACACATAATAAGATTTCTTTGTATCCTTCTTTCCTAACGGTCCAGATTCCCCACTGTCCTGCAGCAGCTGATTTCTAAAGATATTTACATCAAATTTGCATTATTCACCACCAAGTACTCTGACTGATTGTAAGCAAAAATGCAAAAAATGCATCTCTTATACTGTATCTTTGCCTCAGTAATGGCTGTTGCTGGACATTTCACATGGTTTAAATAATCTTGGAATTTAATAATACTATACCGTATAATTTTAATAACTTCAGCTCACCTCAGCCCTGGTTCCTTCAGGTTCTCTGCAGCAGGCATAAATGTGAGTCTCCCCTCCAGTCTTCTCTGCCAGCTGTTTAATCAGCTCCAAACCAATGCCTCTGTTGCTCCCAGTCACAAATATGTTACCTTCCAGTTTCATCGACATGTTGACTGATTACCGTCAGAACTCAGCTGCCATCAGAGTGCTTTCTCCTGACAGTGATGTAACATGACAGGACGATGTTGCTGTAATGACAGTCCTGCACAAGAAGGCAGGAGTAAGAGACTGACTTCTCTGTTAGAGGTCAGTAATGTGTCACCTATGGTAGACATTAAGTATGCATTTGGATAACCTTTACCTTACTTTTCAGTATATAACTATTCTTCTTATCAGGCAGCCAGATCCCAAGCCAATGGAAATCTTGTTTGACTTGTAGTGACTTTCATTGCTTCTACTGTAGGATTCCAGTACTGAGGATTGTGTCTTGTAAAAGTTGCCAGCCTTCTATCACTTCATAATCAAACCTTCTTCACAAACAGCTGCAACGCCTTTTTTTAGCCCATTTAGTAATGCAACATTGCAGAAACACGGTGATTCTGCCTTTTGTCCTCAAAAGGAAACCAAAATTAATTTGGTTTCCAGTTTTCATTGAAAGCTGAAACCTTGTTTCTGTTGACATGATGCCTACGTTAAAAACATGGCCTTTTTTGTACGTTTTCATGATATTTTATGCTCATTTATGCTCATCACCTTTGTGTCTATGCTGAAAAGGATAAAAAATCAGCTGGATAAAACGTTTTTGCTCTGCAGAAAAAAAGCAGGTCTGAAGGGGTTAATGCAGCTTTAAATGAAGTACACAATGCACCTCATGTGTTAGAATAACCATTCTCTACATGTCTGACTGAAACACAAAGGGTGAAAGTGTATTTCCTCCCCTTATTGACAGAAGTAAACAAAAGCCATACTAATCTCATAAATAGCTATATATTTAATGCTTAAATGTAAATAGTGCTGGATGTGTAATTAATTTAAATGTCCAAAATTATAGTACTGATATATCTGATATAACTTTTAAAAAAGGTTTTTGTTTCCGATGACTATGTCTAGTTGATAAAAATGTGTTTTTCAAATTCAGAACCTTATATTCTTTACGAATTAAACAAATTTTAACATTTAGTAGAGATAACATTTTATAATTAGGTACTGACTTGCTTATAAGATTCAAATAGTTGTGACTATTGTTTCCTTCCAGATCTTTTGAACTATAAATCCAAGGAATGTTTGTACTTTTTTTTCAATGCTTTAATCAGAATTTTTGGTTTACAACCAACAACAAATTCCTCCTCTTTCTTTCACTAAGCACCTGAAGAAGAATAACTTTAGGGGACCTGAGTGAGGTGTGTGCAACTGAATTTGAGAGAGTTCTTATTTTATTTTTTATTTTTTTAAGAAGAAAACTCAAAAGCAGAAGGTAAGGTTCAAGCAGCTTCTTGTGTACAGTATGTGTGTAAAGGTCAGATGTGTGCATGACCAAAACATGTGGCTTAACATTGTGGTATACCTTGTAAGCTACTAGCTATTGACAGCTGAAGAGAAATTGATGATTTAATTTGGAGAGGAGAGGAGAGAAAAGGAAAGGAAAGTTTTAATTAGAGAGTGTCTGCCTCCTAAACCTGGTTCCAGAGGAGAGGAGCTTCATAACTAAAGGCTCTGCCTCCCAGTCTACATTTGGAAACTGTAGGAACCACAAGTAGACCAGCAGTCTGAGAGTGCAACGTTCTACTGGGATAATATGGTTGTATGAGATCTTTAAGATATGATGGAGTCTGATTATTTCGTTTTTCAGTGTCAGGACACACTAATAATGGTGTAGCTGCCATTTTCAGGCACTGGGGCAACTTGGTGTTGAGCTGCCTCCCTCCTTCCCTCTGAGACACAGTCATTTCTTTAAGGTGTATGAGACTCTGCTGCAAGCACAACAATGCTCTGTGAAATACTGTAGAGGAATTCAGTAGAATCAAGTCAAGTGTGATGAAGGTTGGTGTTAGATTCAGTACCTAAGCAGCACAATTCCAGTTTTCAAACTTACTTAGTTAACTTAATTGCCTTGCACACTGTCTGTGCACTGACTCTGCATAGATCATTTCAATCCATCTATTACTTGAGATATTTCACCAAAACACTAAACACTTGTAGCCAATCTATGCACCAATTACCTGTTACAGTCTAAGCACTACAAATAGACCACAGGTAAACATGTGGTGTGGACAACAATAGAGGGTGATAGTTTCCTTCTGCTGTGCTGTTATTGAGTGTTACATAGAGCACACGTTTTTCATTGGTATGGTTTGTGTTACTGTTTGTTTTTGCAAAAGGTGTAAATGCAAAGTGGTCAAGTTTTTCAAAAGTAGTCTATAGTGTGGAAGATGGTGATGGAGCAATCAGAAAAACACTGTAGTAACCCCGTCACACCTTTTCTGCTTGTTCTTATTGTAGACTGTAGCTTTAAGGCTGTTCAAATAATCATATCACATCATCTATTACCTATGTAGATTTGAGTGACTTTTATAATGTCTGATGAAGACACTATGAGGTTAAAACCAGTTCTTATTTTAAAATATTACACCACAGTGAACCTGAGCAGGTCTTCTGTGATCAGTTCCTTGCTATCAGGTAACATTGAGGTAACGCATCCACCTGCTGGCACTTAAATACAGTACATTTAACTTCTGCCAAGCTTTTCTTTTCACAGCTGTTTAGTCACAGGTCAGCATGTTCTGCATTTGACTTCTAATTTCAGTTTCAATATATTGTCAAGTGATTATAAAAAAAAAAAATCTATTCCAGGTCTTCAACCTTCTCATCCACTGCACTTTGCCATTGAACATCTGGTGTTCCCTACACCACACAGAAAAAGATCCAAAGCTTTTCAGCTCAGTGGTCCCACAGTGTCTCATGAAACAAACACTTCTGCTCATGCTTTGAATGTTTTCTCCCTGATTTAGATTTGTTGTTTGTACCTCACTTGATAAAAACTATTGACTATAGATAAATGAAACATTAAAAACTATAGCCAGTTATTTTCCACAGGTGAGCTGACAGTCAACTTACTGGAAAGGATAACACAAATGTGTGTGTCTTTTTAGACCATTTCACCAACTTTAGCACTGGTCTAAAAAGTGAGCCACTTGTCTTGGACTGGATGTATGTTTTACTTGAATTTCTTGCTTATACAACGGCAGCAGTTTCTCACAGTTTCCTTTTTATGTCCTAAAAATTATGTAGTTTCACTATTTACTATGCAAAAAACTGGCAAATATGAATGTAAATGAGCTCCTGCAAACTGTCATTAAACTACTAACGTGTTTCACTACTCCACAACACTGTGGCCACAACTGATCACAACCTCCACTGTGCAATGAAATGGTTCACAACAGTGATTTGCATTGTGCATGATGTGACCAGGATTTGCAGCACCACCCTAAAATAACTACTTGATATGTTGAGCTCAGAATGCTCAGCTCAAATGCTGAATGCATGTATGGACGCTGTTTGTTTTCAGCCTTGCCTACACACAGATTTTGTATACTCAGATAAGACAGTAAATACCGTGCAGTGCACTATATAGTAGATACCATTACTATAGTTAATAGTATTAGTTCCATCTGTTGTCAGGTCAAAACATCTGCTGTGAAAAAGGAACATACACAACATGCGAAAATAAACATGGAATTCATGTTCTGGAATAATTTTTCTTTTCTCATTTTATTACAAGCTTCTCTCATATTTCAGCGGTGGTGAAGAAGGGCAGTTATCCTGTGTCCCCTGACACATTGTCTGTGTCCTGTAAAAAATATACACAACTCTAAAAGTTTATCAGTTCACTTGCTTTTTCCCCCAAGGTTCAACAGAGTCAGACATGTCACACAGTTTGATTCCAGCACACCATTTCATCATTATACTGTTCACTCTTTTTATACTTATTAGATTTGTGGAAGTTTCAGACTTTGAGGCCGCTGTGCTCCTGGGAACACAAAGCTTTAAAAATGAGTTTATGCCCCTTCACAGAGCTGCACTGTGATCTACAGAGCTCCTGCAACTATAAGCTACACCCAATGACTGCAGCCAGGTCCTAGTTTCATCTCCAGAAGAATTCAAGCAAACAGGATGCACCTGTTCACAACTCAGAGAAAAGGGTCTGAAACCTTTAGTGATAGAGAAATGTCACATTTTAATATACTTAAACATTCCTAAAATTATTTTTTCACTTTGTCATTATGGGATGTTGTTTCTAGATTTATGGGCAATTTTTTTCCTAAATACATTTACAACACATTAAAATGTGCAAAAGTGAAGTGTTGTGAAAACATTCTGAGGCGGACATGTGTTCATGTAATAATAATCAAACTATGAGGGCAGGTGACAGGCCAGCATACTTGTTTCTGGGCAGTGTATGGGAAGTTATTTCCACCCCCTTGCCACTCACCAGACTGTGTGTCAACTGAATGACCACTGACATTACACTTCCATCCTAAGAATATTTGCTGTGAGGAAACTGGCTTTAAGTAGAAATGACGCTACTTTACATTATACAACATAACATATGCAATGAATGAAATGACCTGGCAGCAACAGACAGTTTCACAGCTTTCCTTTAATTCATCTTCATACTCTGTTTTAAGACAAAAATGCACCAACATAGCAGTTAACCTGACAAATGTCTGTAATGAGGGAGATACCCGTAAAAAAACAAACAAAAAAAACCACCCCCCCCCCCCCACACACACACACAACAAACATCCATAGTGTTCATCATACCACTGTTTAGTCACGTCTTCCCTTTGAAGAAGACACTTGTACCACTGTGTGGCCCTTCCAGCAGCTGAATCCTGTCATTTGAACAGTTCCTACACAAGTGACAGTTATATGAAACAATAAATAACACAAGCTAAACAAAGTGGTGACCTCTTATTCATCACTTTGTTCCAGGATGGTTTCAACACATTTCAGTGCTGTTCAACTGGCAGAGGCTTCAGTGGCTGACATGGAACAAGTAGCCACACACACAAAGAGATACTCACATAAAGACTGGAAATATCAGCATTTTCCCCCCATCTTCGATTATGTTAGAAAGACCATGTAAAATTCCTTTAAACGTTTGCTGTGCCTTTTGTTTCTAATACACACAGGAAATACAGTGTAATACCCGTTCTCATTGAGATGAAATGTCAGTGGTGCACTGCAGGACACTGCAGTAGTAGTTTCAGTTAGCTGCTCAACTTTGTGCTAACAACATCTTATGTACATATCACATCTTGTGGTATAGTTTATTATCCAAATACTGCACAACCAAATGTTACTGTCTTGGGTCTCATTCAGGAAACTTGAACTCCTGATAAGTTGCTGTTGCTGTCATGTATTTTCAGTCTCTGAGGCTGCGAGGGGGCGTAGGTTAAGGCAGGCCTTCTAGTCCTTGAAGCAACACCTTGATGAGTCAATCCTGACCGGAGCTAATGGAAAGTAAGATTTACCAACAGGTAAAAAGCTGCACTTATCACAGTTCCTCTTTCAATGATTCCTTCAGTTCCAGTCTGAAGGTTGTCTTTATCCTAGATGTGATTTCGTCCACTCAGCATCTCCTCCTGGTTTCTTCCCACAGGACTTCATTTGTCCAGTTCAATACACTGCTGAGTGCAGTTCACTCATGTAAATCTCACATCATGTAAAACACAGCTGTGTGTGTTTCTGTATTTACGTGTGGCAGAGATGACCATCCACTTCATTTCAACCTGCTTCTCTTTTCTGATCTCCATCAGATGTTTATGTCCCGGACATCTGTGGGTGTAGTTGAGAGGCCCTGCTCTTCGCCAATGTTCTTCGTTCCCGTGGTAACTGAGTGTTGCTGTTGTGCTTGTCTGAGACTGGTTTCGAGCAGTGTCTCAATTTGCTCCTGACATGCTCTGAGACAGTCCTGTAGAGTAAGAGTTCAGGTCAGTGGGAAAAATCTGAGACTTTCTTAGTATGGTATGAATGATGATCATGTCATAGACCAGTGGTTCCCACACTCGGCCCCCTGTCCTGCTTATTTTCCACTGCTGTATCTCTGCCCTACCCACTGCTGATTACCTGGAGTGTTCAGATTATCAGGTGTGTTCAGTCAATCAGAAGCTGGAAGATACACCTGAACCAGGTAACCATCAGTGAGTGGGGCCAGGATAGCTGGAAAACATGCAGGGCAGAGGAGCCTGAGGGCCGCGTTTGAGAACCACTGTCCTAGACAGATGTACCCACCAGGTCACTCCTGATGGTCTGTGCCAGCTGCTCGGTCAGTTTCTGTGACATCAAGACATTGCCCACCATTCTCATCTGTAAACCCTCCACTGCTGCCACCACACTGCCTGCTGCTACCATGGACGGAGGGCTGGCTATGAATTTAACATCTGCAGGGCATCATAACGGAAATAATGTTAATATGGGGCCTTAAACAGATGACAGTAAAAAAAAAAAAATCATTCAGAATTGTCAAAGATGTTCAGACCAAAATCTGGGCTGTGTTGGTGGGGGCGTATTAAGGTACAAGTGAGACAATGTAATATGATCGAGGAAGTTGAGTTGGAATCACTTTTCAATCAATGCAATGAAAAGTGACAAAACAACAATCTGTTGTACTCACAGACAGCTTTTACAACTACAGCTATTTTATCGTTCATCTTAATCATGAAGTAAGCAAGAGAAATTCAGTGACACCAAACAAACAACTGCATTCTTGACTGGCCAGTGCAAATATAGTTGATCAGTCTGAAGAAACTGTTACAACTTCAGACTAACTAGTATTAGTATCATAGCTGACCTGACCTTGTTAGTAAAAGCCTATCAAGCATCAGTAACTGTCGTGTTTTACTGAGGAGAGGTAACTGGGAGAAATCCCAGAAACTGACAGAGCTGAGCACTCACATGTTCAGTTCAGTTCAAGTCAATGCTGAGACAAGGCAACATAAAAGATCAAATCTGATTTATGATTTTAGTTGATTTTTCATGTGTTTGCTGGTTTGAAGCCTCCTCAGTGTAACCAGGGGGAGAAAGTAATGGCAGCTGCTGCAGCTGGTACAGTTGACCTGTGTGGTGATCAGATCTACTGATTAGTGAGGACATTTCTTTGGAAGTTTTCCTCTGTATGAGTACTGCTGTCCTCTACTTTTACTTTAATTAAGAAGTTACATTTATCATACAACTGGTTCACTGCAAATTAAGGAAGGTCCAAGAGAAACGTCACCTCCTTATGTAGTAATAATGTAATGTAGTCCCATACATACCTGTAGCACACAGCGCCACAAACGTCTGAGCGTGCTTCCTCAGAATGGGCCTGTTCTCTCGCCTGATAGGCAGCTGAGACAGGAAGTGGTCAATGAAGTCAAGAGGGGTTACTGAAGCCAGGTCCCACTTCAGCTTGTTCAAAACCAGTAGCTCCATTTGCTGTGAGTGGATGAGGACAGAGATGGGGACAGAAGGACAGGTTCAAGTGTGCTACAAACAGACCACACCAACGCTGATGGGTGATTGTCTTTTTCTGGGGATTTTTGGCCTTAAGGTGGGACTCAGGGGTCACTCAAGGCAATTTACAGTGTAAGGTTTAAGACCAATATATAGAACAGGTTACACTATTAAAGTCAACCTCTAGGGCCAGTAGCTGCTGCTAAATCATGATCTGACCAGAAGTATTCAGACAGACATGCATCATACTTGTGACCTTAGATTATAAAGTCCCCAACAACATTTTAATATTAGAGTCACTGCAACGTACCAGCAGCTGGGTAGGTGTGATAGAGTTGTCTGTGTAGATGCAGAGTTTCTCAGCAGTGAGCGGGATCGTCTCTTTCAGCTTGGAAGCCAAGAACATGCACGCAGCTCCCAGTAGCTGCAGGTGGTTCTTCTTGGTAGGTTCCACTGACAGGAAACGGTCCATGTAGTTCATAGCTAGAGGGAAAACTTCCTCCTCACACCTCTGCTCCTCACACACCTGCACCAACAAACAAACCAGACAATGTGTAAATGTAACTGTTTCTTAATCAATGCCACTATAAATCATCAGTGCCAAGAGTCTGTCACCTCAGGTTTTCAGTGCTACATCCATCCATGGCCTCATGACAATTAACATTATAAAAGTGTTGCCAGTGAAGCAGAGATGCTGACTTTAAGTTGGGGTTAAAACAGAATTGTTCTGTTTGAGAAACAGTTGCAGTGATATACTGAGCTGCAAACACAAAAAGATCCTGAACAAAATAATCCATTTTATATCACATTTTGTGAAATGCTCCAGGTTTGTCATGGCATCGTGAATAAAGAAACTGGATCAGCTCTGAATACTATGCTGTTAACTGCACCAATTATGGCACAGTAAAGACTATAAAAGAATTAAAAAATTAAAACATTAACAAAGATGCTGCATGACAGCGAGTTGAGTATCCAGAACTTTGTAGAGTTTGTTTTTAACCACTATTTATGTAAGTTTACTAGTTACCAACTGAAATCAACCACTTCTGAAGACTTTTCTCCATTTCATTAAATGAAAACTTGTTTCAGTCCAAATGTTTCCACAGACTTGTGTGTAAATTACAATGAGGGAAATGCAGCATTAACAGGGTTAGAAAGCTTCTTCTTCAGCAGCCTCCAACACAAAGGCAGCGTGGTACACACACAGTTCCAACAAACTTAACCTGTTGCTGCTGTATCACATTATCTGTTTCCATTCAACTCTGTTAACAGCCTGAACGAGTGGACACAGCTTCACGTTAAGACTTTTCTGAAGCTTGTGTTTCTCCTGTCACCTCTTTAAACATGGCTGCGTCACTTCGTCTTCTGTACAGACACAAAGTCACAAACTACAGTCCACGGTGCGTTACTCCAGAGAGAACACACTCACAGTCCACTGGAAAAACAGCTAAACAGAGTTTTTTATCGGTTCAAACTTGTCTTTATGACTGAAGCTTAACATCTACTCTCACTCTTTCACTTTCCACTGACTCAATCTACGCTGTTGTTTGAGAGCAACTTTTTCTACATCTGTGATTTCACAGTGAAGCTACATATTGTGTAGCATATGCAGCCGGTTCTGCGCTGACTCACACAACACGTAAGACCTCCTCAAACCATGAGCATCATTTTCACACAACGTTAAACACACGTTTTATCAACGCGACTCTTCTGCACAGCAAGTGCAGCCACGCACTGTCTTTGACTCACCTCCAGGATCCAGGTAGCTACCACCCTCCTCATATACGGAGCGATTTCTCTCTGGACGCATTTGAAGTAGTTGGGAGCGGGGAGATACTTGTCTTCAGCCCGCAGGAGCGTGTGCAGGACGCGGTCAGTCAGCAGGTTGGAGTCTCGGTAGGCCCTCCGGAAAGCAGGCCTGTCCCCCTCACAGCACAATAACTGAGCTTCCATAATGTCACCGAGCCGGCGTCTCCGCTGTGACTAACTTTCAAGCAGCGTCCACTTATCCGCGCCACATGTTCAACGTCACACGAAATCCAACTTCCCGTTTATTCGTGGGAGAATATTAACTTTCTATAACACGAGTCACTAATAATGTAGTCAAATAATTCCTCGTTTGTCTCCGTTATGTCAGAGCCTTAATATTACTTTCTTCTGACTTAGTAATTTTCTTTTGTTGAACAAAAAAAGAGAGAGACGACTGCGTTTCCACCAGCAGAATGAGAGAAATCCTGAACCATCCTCTGCTGCTGCCCTCTTTTAACTGCTGGACCGCGTCAAGTCAGCTAGCAGCATTGCTAACACATCCCGGAAACACTTCAAAATAAAAGAGCATCCATCTAGTCTACTGCATCCATCATCCGCCTAAAATCGTGTCAGAACACTAAGCTCATTTGACTCGTATTATTCCGGAATTTCCCGCATCTGTCGTGTGATATCTAGCCTTGTAGATATCAGTGTTTATTGCAGAGACTACAGAGAAGCTGCCACAAAAACTTAAAAAACTAAAATGAACTAAAAAACAAAAATTCATTTCTGTTGTACATCACTGAAATATTCAATGATTTCAATATTAATTCAATATTAATGACTTTATTATATTAATTGAATAGTCAAGAATAAAACACTTTGGGGGAAACGTTACCTGTTGTTATCGCACCTACTATTCAAATGCTTTTGTTTTAAAGTGATTGAGTTGCTGTAATACAGCCAGACTTGACCAAGCAGCACAGGACTGTCCCGTAACGTGACGACGTGAGATGGGCGTCACGTGTGTCACGTGACCGGGAGTTTAACCAACAGAGCAAACAGTAGCAAGTTTGTAAAGTTTTATATATGTATATGTATATGTACATATACATACATGACTGTATAAGTAATTTTTTCAATGGTTCACTTTCAAACTTCTCACTTGTATCTAGCCAGTACTCGGTCGAGGCAGATGACCGCCCATCCTGAGCCTGGTTCTGCTGGAGGTTTCTTCCGTTAAAGGGAGTTTTTCCTCTCCACTGTTGCTCAAGTGGGACTGTTGGGTTTTCTACAATATTCTGTATATATTTATATAATGTGTAAGTTCTTAAATCTTACACTGTAAAGTAACTTGAGATGACTTATGTTATGATTTGGTGCTATATAAATAAAGTTGAATTGAATTACTGTACTATCATGTTAAAAAAATCAGCATTGTCTCCTGCCTGACTCAGTTTAATGTATATGCTTTAAGGATAAAAAAATGATTGTTTCTTATTGCTATTACATGTTTTTGGTACATACAATATAATATCTAAACTGCAGAAACTAAGGTTAGAAAATGTTGTCACTGGTTGAACCACCTTTGGCAGCAAAGTGTAGCTGTGGATTAGACCTGAGGACCATTCATTGTGATTCTGCAGTGTGTAGTATGGTCCTTAAATGTTCATGTAGCATCATTCTAAAATCTGTCATTCACTGTCTGTAGCCACATGGGAATCTCCGTTCTGTAGCCCTCAAATGAGCTGATTTCGAGGTGTAGATGGTCTGCGAGCAAGACAGAGATCTATGTAGCCATGTCTCTCTCTGTCTCTGTGTGTGACCTTTGACCTCAGTTTCTCAGGGTGGCCAGGGTCTAGGGTCATACCCTGGACACCACATACAATAGCAGGCTATGCTTCTATTGATTCATTGTGATTGATCCATCTTACAATAGAGACTGATCTGTGGTGATCAGCTTCACTAGACTTCTGCAATGTCATCCGTTAATGTTTCTGGATGGGCTTTGGTTTGCAGAACTTCAAACTTCATTCTCATGGTTCCAGTAGGATTTTAGGAAACCAGCATCCATGATTGGACACATCTTAGTATCAACTGCTTGCACACTGCAACTGATAAAATTCAGCTGCCTAACAACTGTATCCAAAATACACAAAACATAAAAAATGCTTATTTGTGCCTCTGATCCAATAAATTGGAATGTTCTGTATCACATCCCACCTATTGTGTCAATAAACATACATTCACTGCTTTACAAAGAGGATGAGTGAGATCAGAGCAGGTGGAGAATGAAAGAGACAGAACTAAAGAGTGTGTGAACCCAGTAATGATGCTGAAGATGAATGTGGTGGCAGCTATAGAAAGGTCTCCATGCTAAGGAATCTAACCTCACCATCTTTCACAGGAGAGAAATGAAAAGAAATGGAGCTGACAGAATGACTTCACAGAGACAGAAAGAGAGAGTAATGGTCAAAAATAACAAGCAGTTACTTTGCCACTCGTGCTGGGTCTTCTGAATAGAGTTGTTTTAGCAGAAAAACATTATCATCTAATTTACATGATTTACATGCAGACAATGACAAATATTATTTATTTCTTCTGGAACCTTCTAAAACATCATTTACTTAATAGGACAATAAAAGTAAACTTAACAAGGGTAATATCTACATTTCATACCAAGAGACAACTCAGCCAGGACTAAGCGCAAAAGCGCAAAGAATTGAAACATTAAAAACAAGTAAACCATGAACAACAAAAAAGTTAATGCAAATGATAAAGGATAAAAGAACCAACATAAAAATATAGAAATTTTAAAAAGCTAAATAAGTCACTTTGTCCACACAAGCAAAATCACAAGGACGATACACAAATCAGAAACAGCATTAAAACGAGGAAGTGATGATAATGATAATGTTAGCAATTTATTCCATATTGAGCAGCACTAAAAACTAAATGCAGCTTCTGAAGGTTTACTTTTAACTCTTCTAACAACGAGTAATCCAGAAACAGTTGACCAAAGAAGTCTGCAGGGTTTGTATCAGGTCAGGTGGTCTCAAGTGTATGTAGGACTTTCAACACCACTATTTTCATTGTCCCCAAAACCGGTGACTTCAGTTTTAGCCTTGTTATTGGAGAAGATTCAGGCTCATCAACCTCCTTATCTGTTTCATATACTGGGAGTCTACTGAATTATATTCATTTGGCGATACACCTCAGTATGTTTATATGTATTCTGCATACATGTGGTGAGAAAACTGAACGTTTGTAGGATTTCAGCTAACATGAGCATGTCAAGATTATGAAAAAGGTCCTAGAACTGGTCTCCATTGAGCTCCACATGTTGTTGTTTGAGATAAAGTATTCCCTCTCTTCAAGATAAAACTTTAACCAATTCAGGGCTATGCAAGACAGACCAAGCCAATGTTCAAGTCAGATCAAATGCAGCAGAACCAATAACACAAGGACAAAGCTTTTACCAGTATCTATTTAATTTTTAATCTTGGGATTAAAGAAACAGCACTAGGCTGGTTTAAATCTTATCTATCAGATAGATCCCAATTTGTTTGTGTTGATGATAAGTCCTCTATGCACACAAAAGTAAGTTATGGAGTTCCACAGGGTTCTGTGCTTGGACCAATTCTTTTTTACTTTATACATGACTCTGCTAGGCAATTTTATAAGGAAACAAATAAATTTCCATTGCTATGCGGATGGCAACCAGCTATATTTATCTATGAAACCAGATGAAACCAATCAATTGATTAGGCCTCAAGCTTGTTTAAAAGACATAAAGGCTTGGATATCCTGTAATTTTTTACTCCTTAATTCAGACAAGACAGAGGTTATTCTATTTGGGCCTAAAAACCCCAGAGACATGTTATCTAGTCATATTACTACCCTAGATGATATAGCTCTGGCCTCAAGTACTACTGTGAGGAATCTTGGAGTCATCTTTGATCAAGATATATCATTTACTTCCTACATAAAAGAAATATCTAGAACGTCCTTCTTCCACCTGAGGAATATTTCTAAGAT
>JAUMHL010000027.1:413633-434926 GCA_032362345.1 Sandelia bainsii | reverse complement strand
GTGACTCTTCCAGTCTCTCTGTATCTCTGTTGCAACCTGCTGATGACACTCTGTGACACTCTAAGCTCAGTGGCCACGGTTAGTGCATTTTAGGTTCATCCTGAAATTTCACCCGAAAGCCGAATAATATCCCTAACTTTTTGTGAGTAGTGTATATAGTATGTGGTCACGATAGCTTTACTAAAGAAAAAAATCTGATGCTGGCCTTCTTCTGCACAGCACTGTGCATGAATTTGATTTAAGTCAAACAATCAGAGAAAGAGGATCCTCAGCTCAGTGAGTTTTATTGTAGTACATGCAGTAAACAGAGTTATAGAGTAGATGCAGATAGTAGGATGATAATAATGGTGCAGTAGGCAGGACTGTGGTGTACAAATAGAATGATTGCAGTGTAGTATAATTACAATGTGAGGCTTTGGAGATGATCATTCTTCCTGCTGTGCATGGTGCAGGTGTGTGCAAGCGTACTTTGTTTGTTCAGTGTATTTAATATGGTACACTAGCAATTTGTTGCCCCCGACTCAACTAATAGCACGAGCAGTCAAACAGCAATGTCAAACACACCGGCTCCAGTACGAGCACTAACCCACAGTCTTCTGACTACAGCAAGGCCCTGTGGCCAGAGCTTAACACAACACAAGCGCACCATCACAGCCAGTTCAGAAATCACATCCAGTGCTGGTGTTGAGCACACAATGGTGTCGCTACTCGATACAGAAATATGCATGCTTTACGCATCGCTCATGAATAGTCCACCTCAACAAAGAGACAGAGAACAATGATCAAGCAGCTGCATCGTGTGCTCTCTAATTTTGTTCACACTGGCTAGTTCCTCCAGAAACATCACCAGCATCTGTGCAAAGAGACTTTCTGGACACTGCTGAAGTAGCTTTTAAAATCTGGATGAGAGAGATAAGAGCTGTTTCAGCCATGGACACGCTGAAAGAGTTACAAAGAGGTAAAAACAACAAATGTGCAAACACATGAAGTCACGGTTGCAGAGTAGCTCTGGTCCTGCTTTACTAAAGTCTGCAGCAACTGGTCCCAGTGTATTTCTGTTGAAGTCACTACAGTCAGTGTAGATGGTGAAATGTGGCAAAATGATGCTGTAACAACCAAATCAAAGGAGTGAAGAATATATCTAAGAACAGAACGTTGACAAGAACATAATTGGATTTCAAAAGTCTACTTGGCTTACTGGGTTTCTGAGAGCTAGTACTGATAGGTTAACTGCCACATGCAAGTCAAACTGCAGTCTGGCTGCGTAGGAACACAGGTGTGGTCACAGAGCAGGTGTAGAACATTGTGGAGGGAGAGGAACAGCGGAGAGGGAGGAGAGGTGACTTTAAAAGAATTTCAGGAGGAGAGAGGGAGATCAAACAGAGGTGACGGAGAGAGAAAGAGAAAAAAGAGCCACAGGGTCCAGGCAGCTGGTGTAATTACAGAGCGGCAAACACACAGAGAGAAGAAAGGGACAGAAAAGACAAAAAAAGTTGGAGAAGTTGTAGGCTTGGTCTCCACCTCCTCTCTGTGTCTGTTCAGCCCTCAGCACCTGTCTGCCAGCTGGACAAGCTTTCCTGGAAAGTTTCCCACTTAACCTGGAAAAGTTTGCTTTGTCCCATCATTTTCTTTTCACCTTTGCAGCCGTGTTCTCCGAGACCTGCAGTCGTTCCCATCTCCTAGCTTCCTCTGCTGCACTCAGCTCCTGCATCTTTTAAAAGACATTACCTACAAATAGCATTTACCAAACCCAGTAGTTTTTACATTGATATTCATTGATGACCAACTCAAAGTGCTCGCCTCTGTCACTGCACACAGAAAGGCCTCAGTCAGGGAGGAGGTGTGAATCCAGAAGTGAGGTTGTGAGGCAGCAGCACTGTGCACTGCATAATGTGCATAATTACAATACAAGAAGTATTTATGGTTCTTCTTATTTCACACTGTCACATGACAAAAGTCTCTGTAGCCAGCAGAGGTTTTACAAGACTGTGGGTCTACAACATCTGATGAGGCTGAACTTATGGCTGTCACTTTTTAAAAAAGTCAAGTCAAACTTTTTTAATTTATCTGTTAGTAGTCCACCATTTTCACTCAGACTGAATCAAGCATTTTCTAAAATTATTCAGGTTTATATTGTGTAAGATGTATGTTGCTACTTGGATGTGATTGTGAATGTTACACTACTGTAGTCATAACTACAAACATAACTCTTGATGACCCAAAAAGCATGTTGAAAGGTGAATGTACAGTAAGTGATTACTGTCACATCCGTCTAGTCATTTATGAATTCTTTGGTTCCTTCCTAATGGAGCTGTAGTGGTCACATGTTTAACTAGTGTAGGCAGCCTGACCCAGAATACTCTGTGGCTCTGTTAAAAAGCACTACAACATGAAAAGTTGTCTCACTCCATGCAGCCTTACAAACAGAATTCACATTTAGTAGCTAAGCTACAATAGCAACAAGATTCAGTACTGTACTCTGTTAGTTTCCCCCTCTTTACACCCATTGCTTACAAAGCTCTAGTTTAAGTCACAGCTTTTTCATCCGGCTCCCTGAATTTGGTGCCAGCTGGACCTGCTTGAGGTTCTTGAAAACGTTTCACCTCTCGTCAGGTGGCTTCTTTATTTCCACAGGCGGTATCACCCCAGCAGCCACCACAAAGCACTTGTGGGAGTAACGATGAGCAGGATGTCTATGGCAAGCGGATTTCAGATTTAACAGGTAGACAGGATATACGATTAAGATATCTGCATTGTATTTCCGGCTAGTCAAAAGTGTAATGTAAGATATCTACAACTACATTTTGACTAGTCAGAACGTCTCATTGACTTGAATGGGAAAAATACTTTAAGATATCTACAGTTCAGTTTTGACTAATGTTCCATAATGTGAATTCCAGATATCTTTAACTACATTGTGACTAGTCAATTGCAGATATCTTTAATGAAATTTTGACTGGTCATAATTCCAGTTAAAGATATCTCTAATTAAACACATTTAAAAGATATCTTATTTATCTTTTTGGATGTCTCAAAGTAAGATATTACTAGTCAAAATTCAATTGTAGATATCTGAAATTATAGTTTTGACTAGTCAAAAGTACTTTGTAGATATCTGAAATTATAGTTTTGACTAGTCAGAAGTACATTGTAGATATCTGTAATGTGAATTCTGTCTATCTAATAAATGCTAAAACGGCGCAGCGAGGTAGTTTTAGGTATTCAAAATGACAACAGTCATGTCATTTTAAATGAGTTCTAAAAAGTCATTACTGTATCACGTGGCTTTTCTGCTGTGACGTCACAGCTCCCGTCCAGACATATTTACAGAAATAGTGCGAGTTAAATTCAGTGCAATTATTTTTTCCACCAGCAGATATCAACTTTGTACCATAAATGGTCAAGTCATTTAATACTTAATTTTCATATACGGCAATGGTGAACGCTCACACATGGTGGCTCGTTGGTCTAGGGGTATGATTCTCGCTTTGGGTGCGAGAGGTCCCGGGTTCAAATCCCGGACGAGCCCATATTTTGTTTTTTCTCCCGAGTGAACCTTACAACCGAGAGTGAAACTCACAGCGATCCGTCTCCTCCTGAGACCGAGAGAGGCCCCGACGAAGGTTCTAGTGAGCACAAAAAAAGCGTTAAGCAGAACATGATTTCTCTTCTTGAACTGCTTTTTCAGTGTGTATGCGCGAGCGAGCACTGAAGCTGGATCAGCAGCTGGGTTCAATCTGTGCTGCACAGCGGTAACTTACAGCTTCTTTATTTACACTTGTATTTTAATTGCAGGAGAAATTTCTTTGACCTACTCTATTGTTGAGATTTTACTTTATTCCAGCCTTATTTCTTTATTCATTAGATAACATTTTTAGGAAATTATATTTAAATATAAAGCACAAATATGTTGCAGTGACATACATATTTGAAGCCTCAGCTTTCACTGACCTCCAACTCAAACCTGAACCAGACACGTTTCTTAAAATAGAACCTTTATTATATAAAAAAGTTTGTGATATAAAAATGTCCAAAGTGTAAATGACACAATGCATTTTTAGATGGGACAACAAATACAGGGTTTTGAGGAGTCTGACTGACACAGTGGTTTGAGGCGGGACCTACTGCCCTTACACAAGGAGCTGAAGCCACTTCAGCTGTGCTACCTGTATCAGAGGCCAGTCAGCAAGAAGCTTACTGCAAGTTCCCAAAGTGCTGGTAAAGGTTTCTATCAGGAGACTACACTTAATGTAGAGGAGGAGACACAGTCATTAATTCATGATTACATTCATCTCCACCTCTGGAGAACTGGAACTCTGAAACAACAATGATGTTCCTCTGGCCACACAAATCACTGTCATACAACGATGCTAACAGGGCACATTAAGGGAAGCTTGGCACTTTCTGAGCCTAAAACATTTATTTCCTGGGAAATAATAAAATGATGCTCTTTTCTTTTTATAAGTGCATAAAAAGTCTTCCTGCTGTTTGTTGCTTGGTGGTACTGTGTTGATAATATTTCCTAAGTGCTGGATTGAACCTGAAAACAAAATTTGTCTCCACATAGCAGGATGATTGATACAGGACCCTGTAGGCTACACGATGAGAACTGCTGCGAAACAAAACACACTGCATCACTACACAGATTGAAACAAACAAAGACACTCCATTGTTCAGTACACCTCATAATGCCAAAGGTTTGACAGACAGAACAAACATGCTGATATGTTCATACTCTTAAAGCCTTTATAGTAGTGGGACTGTACAAACGTATTCTGACTTTATTATACTGGCAACTGATTGTGGTCCCAGTCTCTCCTTTGATTGCAGCAGTGGTGCTTTGCATTCTTCCAGAGAAAATGAAGTCCTGGTGTCCAGCCAAACAAAGCAAAAGAAAGCGTTCTTTTATGAAGGTGACTCTTGGTCATCTATTGGAATATGAGATACTTGTGTCTGAAGAGCAAAGGCGGGGAGGGAGGTCAGGGTTGGCCCAGAGTCAAACTTCTGACTTGGTTCTGCAGTTGCAAAGAAACAACTAGAGCAGCTTAGACTCTCAACCTTTCTCTTTTCAATTTCCAAAAAGACTCCTTCAAACCTGGCAATACACACTGCAATGATCTACACACGAACAGAAAATACAAATAATGAAAGTCACTATACGAATAATTTGTTATTACCTGTTAAATAGCTTCATGATCTACTGTCAGTATGAGAGTGGTCATTTTGGCCTTTCTGTGTAAGTTATACGACACATGAACTGATATAGTATGTACACAATAGCAGCAAACATACTTTTGGTAAATAGGATGATGAGAGTAAAGAAAAAGTGATGGAGGAGGTTCAGATTCACAATGCAAATTATTCACTTCTCACAACTCACTCACTGGCTTCATTACATATATACACAATAGCTTTACATCATTATCATTTGGTATGTTGGTGTCGTGTGGTGATTCCAGGACAGTCGGCAGATTTGTCTGTCTCTGTCGACTGGGGTAAACTCTACCACTGAAAAAGGCCCCATGTTCAATTTCCACGACTGAAATGCAAAGGACACGGTTTTAAAAGAGTGTTGAAATGATTCCACACTTCATCGAGGCCCAAATCCACCCATCAGCTCATTCATTCAGAGTTCTACATATTCATTCAGTCATTGTCCACAAATGTCTCAAATTTCCTACAACAGTCACACACACTCATAATCACAGTTATCCAGTCATTTGTCCATCCGCCCCTCATTCATGCACACATCCACCCATCTGTCTGACTTGTGTTTTCTTCAGAGCGGTGGATCAGCCAGCGTGAATAAAATAGTAAATAATTCCTCTGTGATTTATTTCTGTTAATATTATTTGAACACTATATACAGTCCTGCCGCTGGTCTGCCAACGGTGACACTGTGAGTAAGGAGGAGACAAAATGGTGTGAGGCTGGGGTGTCAGTGATGTGGCTGATGTGGCCTTGGTGACTGGCAGTGAAGGCATCAAAATGAAAGACTCATCAGCTCCGTTATGTGTCATCCTGAGAGCTCCAGGATGACTGGAATGATGAAATGACCAATGTGGGGCGCAGGGGCCTTGAGCGAGGCACTTGAGTCTAACCAGCTGGTGTAGAGCAGAAAGTGGGAGCCAGTCAACGCTAGACGTTGGTAGACGAGTTCTTTCCCTGCTAAAGTGGACTAGTGAGGCTACTTTGTCCTGTCCTTCCTCACAGGGCTCCCAGGCTGTCGGAGGGTCACGAGGAGTCGGTGCAAGGTGAGGGAGGAGGCGGGCACAGGTGGAAGTAGGAGCGCTCGGTGGAAGGGGACGGGGGGCAGCTCTCTTCAGCCGAAAGATACTGGGATCGGGGAGTAGGGGGTGGAGGGTAGGGGTCCGAGTCTGAGTTAAGGTCCATGTAGTACTTGTTGTGTTTGCCATGGCTGCCGTGGCCTGCAGCCTTCCAGCGGCCTGCTGATGATGCCAGCCCAGCCGGCAGGTGGTGGGGGGTGTAGTCGCTGTCACAGACGTCCGTACTGCAGGGCGTAGTAGGTGGAGCTGCACCACGAACTGGGTGGTAGGGTCTGATGGGCAGGAAGCACAGACTTAGTTTACATCAGTGTTCAGGTTCTGTTACATTGAACATTGGCTCTGTCCTGTCATCGCTAACTGAGATGTTACAGGGTCGTCTCTTCCACAGCACTGAGCACTCTGCCCACAGCTGCACCCCCCAAAACACAAGTTTATAGTAGTTTAATTCATGTTGAGACTAGAGACTGTGAAAGTGTGTGTTACCTGTATGATCTGGTGCTGGATGGACTGTTGGAGGAGCAGAAGATCTCTGTGTTGTAGAGAGAGCGGTCAGTAGCCGGGGACGGAGGTGGGTTCAAGATCTACAAACAGAAAATATCTGTGTTATTTGACTGTGGTGAGACAACAGCAAACAGTGTGCACACAGTGACTGTGTGTGTGTGTGTGTGTGTGTGTGTGTGTGGACCTGAGGATAGAAGGCTCCTTTAGTAGATGATGAGCTGCTGGATGAGGCTCCAGTCACATGGTTCCTGTCATAGAGAGGAGCTCCACTGCTGCTGCTGCCCATCAGACTGACTGAACTCATCATGGACTTCCCACAGGAAATACCTGCACACAGCAATTCACATTTGACCAAGACCATATCTTGTGAGTAGTGTGTGTAAGTATAACACCACCACTGCTGTGTCTGAGCTTACCTTGAAAAGTACCATGCTGGGAGCTGCTAGGGGCAATGAAGTTGAGGGGCACATGGGGCGTACCACTTATGTATTCATGAGGAAAAGTCCCAGTGGGGCCTTTGTAGCGCTGACACACCACGCGTTGGCAGACAAAGTAAGCTCCCCCGATCACAAAGACGAGCAGGATGATGGCAATGACCGGCCCGATGGTGTTGGGTCCAGTGTTGGGGATGCCACTGGAGGGGGGAGACACATTCACTACACATGGAGAGGAAAAAGAAAAGACATGTTTAGGAAGGGTACTTACGCAGAAACTGAAAAATACTGAACATGAGCAGAACATGTGCGTTATAGTATTTCAATTTACCACAATCAAGCTCATCAGATCCGTCAGGACAGTCAGAGTAATTATCACACTGTTGTTTCTTGGTGATACACTGGTTGTCACCACAGCGGAACTGGTTAGGAGGGCAGATAGCTGGAGAACAGGAAACAGAGGAGGATATAAAACATGGAGATCCCTGTCACTGTCTAATGATGAGCTTTTATATGGCCCCCAGTTCAGTTTGATCAATGTTGTACCCATTTTAACCAGTGGTGGAAGAATTGTTCACATACAAAGTACATGTTTTATATAGAAAAACATAATTATATTATAATTATATTATATTATTATAATTATTTTTTTGTAGAAGTAACTAGTAACTGAGTAAAAAGTCAATGGAAAATGCCTCAAAATGATACTTAAGTACAACACAGCAAATGCATTTAGTTAAAAGTAGATATTTACTGAGCTAATGTTCACTGTTTACGTGTGTTCCAGAATGAACCTACTTTCACAGTTCTGCTCATCCGACTTGTCAGAACAGTCGGGTTCCCCGTCACAGCGCCTTTGAGCATCAATGCAGCCTCCTTTATGACACTGGAACTGCAGGGTTGAGCAGACGGGGCAGTTTTCTTCATCACTGCCATCATCGCATTCAGCAAAGCCGTCGCAACGCCAGGCCATG
The DNA here is from genome assembly GCA_032362345.1 of Sandelia bainsii. NCBI lineage: Eukaryota > Metazoa > Chordata > Actinopteri > Anabantiformes > Anabantidae > Sandelia > Sandelia bainsii. The sequence goes on along the minus strand of JAUMHL010000027.1, from coordinate 426,730 downwards.
GGAATACAGTCAATCTCACCTGTGGAGCAGGTGAACTGCTCTGTGGAGCAGGTGGGAGGCTCTGAGAGAGGCAAATGAAGCAACACAGCAACATGAGGTGGAGGAGACATGAGACATGCAATTCTATATGTAGATGACAGGAGTAAACACTGAATTTAATGAGTTTCAGAGTCATGCTGGTGGAGTTTGTTGTTCACCTCCACAGTGCAGCAAGTCCTGCAGTAACACCAGGTGCATGGGACAGGAGCAGCGAGGTGTGCCATCGCCCTTAGCAATGCAGATGTGAGAACAGCCTCCGTTGTCACGGGAACATGGGTGAGATGCTGAAGAGGAGACAGAGTTGTTATTACAAAGGCACAGCCTCACCAAAAATATTATGTCCTGCTGCAGGGAGCTACTCAGTATATGGAAATGAGAGGTCATACTAAAGTCCTGTGGGTCCATCTCTTCCACAGCGTGGATGGAGGTTAGGTATGATATCCGCCCCTGTATGCGCGTGCGACCATCTCCGGTTAGCTTGTCCACCCTTTCTATCATCTGCTGCTGACGGTCGATCCAGTACAGATGATCTCCCAAAACTGTCAGGCCCATCGGCTGGAGAATGTTGGAATCCTGGAGGACAATGCGATTGGCTCCTGGAGGAGATGGAATGATGTTATAAGAATGTGAAGATTTTGTTTTCCATTCTTAGACTTCTGTCTTTGATACCCATCATACCAACTATGTACAGATATCCTGCCATTGCTCACTGGAAACACTCATTTGAAAACATTTTAATTTGGAAGAATTAAGTTAAATTATGATAATAAAATTAACTATCAAAAACAAAGTTAAATCCATATTAATATGCTGTTTATTATACCTCTACCATCATGGCTTGTCAATTTGAAGTCCTTTAATTATTATCCTAGCATACTAATATCAGTGTTCCCCCTACCATTATACAAGGGGGGCGCCCCGCCCCCCCTGCCCCCCTTGAAGAGCAAGTTAATTTTATTTTCCATAAAGCGCCGGATCACGACAGAAGTCATTGAATGTTTCCTTTCCTATAGAACAGGTCTGTACGTCGTCCTATTATTAACCTTACTAAACAGCCTCATGTCTACATGTCTTACAATTGTCCTCTGATCTCTGTATTGCTCACAGACACACGCTCTCGTGCGCACACAGATGAGCACACTCCCACCAGCGGACAGAGAGCGGGCGTCAGGAAATATGACTTTTAAAGCATAATCGGCGCAGCACGATACGCATAACACACACCAGGAGCAGCGCAAAAGTTTTCCAATCATATTCCCCCTGTACAGCTGATCTTAAACAAACAAAACCATCTATTTATATGACTTTAGTACATTTCCCTTGTTATGTTGTTGTTATGTTTCTAGCATTAAATAACATATTTCTACAGTCTGGAACCTTCCAGCTACATGTAGAATTACTTCCTGTGCGTTTGAAGACATCGTGTAAAAGCTTCCATATGAACATTTCCACAGTGAAAGTGAATGAAGGTTTGAGGCGCGTCAACACTGGGGAAACAGAACAGGGGCTTATCCCCACCCACCCAAACTCGCCATACTCACTCTTTTCTCTCACTATTGGCACAGTTGCATAATTTAACATTAGATAACACTCGTATGACCTCAAACATTTTGTTCTGCATTTTGTGTATGACATTTGTTGTTATTTACAGATATTGTTATACCTAATACATAAGACAATAAATAACAGAGGTGTAGCCATTAAATCACAGAGACAGGCAACACACTATTTTGAATGACTGCAAACATCATGAGTGATACAGCTGTGAGCTACTCTGCTCAGACACACTACAGCTTCTCTACATAATGTTCACATAACACACAGCTGACACTGCCTCCCAAAGTTACACACTGTAACCATCAGCCACAGGGTCCACAGATTTTAAAGGCATTCATTATGAACAATCTTAAGCTGAAACAGATTAGAGCACAAGGAAAAAAAATGTTTGTTTTTTTTGTTTTGTTTTTTATGAACCTCCTCATATTGGCTGCCTGCACAATGTATGGTTTGTTACTGTTACTATTTGCTCATTTGATCTCTCTCTTTTCTCTTTCCACTCACACCAACTGGTCGAGGCAGATGGTCGCCCACCCTGAGCCTGGTTCTGCTGGAGCTTTCTTCTGTTAAAGGGAGTTTTTCTTCTCCAATGTCGCCTGGTCTTGATCAAGTAGGAGTTGTTGGGTTTTCTACATAATATATAGTTGTACATGTTTATCATAGAATTCTGTAAGTTCTTTACCTTACTATATAAAACGCCTTTCTGTTGTGATTTGGTGCTATATAAATAAACTGAATTGAATTGATTTTGTTTTCTTGTGCATGATAAAAGATGATTTAGAATAACGTGAATTCCAGTGAAACATACATTTCTCTCAGCCTGCAGCTTTCACGTTAATCAGACAATATTCAGTTCAGACTTGAGTCATGTTGAAAGTGTTACACAAATGTTGCAGATCTAACTGACATTGTGACGTTTATGTAGAAACCATCTGAATGCTTTTTCAGTGCTAAACTGCCATCAGATTAAAGTACAGTTGTACATGTCTGAAAGGGGCTCAGTAATTGTTTCCTCTTTTATTCTTGCTCGTTACTGATTACTTCTCTGTGTTTAAAGTGACTCACCTGTCAGGTCACTGCTCTCGATGCGTTTGAGGTCAGCGTCGACCCAGAACAATTTTCCCAGTTTATTGTCCAGAGCTAGAGCTACTGGTCTGATCAGACCAGTGGTGAACAGAGACTCTCTCTCTGTCCCGTCCAGACTTGCTCCTTCAATCTTAGCTGAGCGCTCCTGCACTGTAGTAAAATACATGTACCTGCAGAGGGGGACAGACACACATTTACATAGGACACTGCAATTCATTGTGTCACTGAAATACTCCACTGGGTTTAGTTATACAGCATTAATCCCTTTGTGGGCTCTATTTTCCTAAAATAGGGCACTGGTGAACCTTGGCTGTAGGCACAAACGGGCCTGTCCTACAAGTTTTTGCAGTTCTGCATACGGGGCACAGCCAGGCACAGTGTTGAAGAGAGGCTGAATACACTGTGAGCAAGTGGGCTTCAGTAATGTCAAATCACATCAGCTCCCCTTCAGAAAGTGCAGGGAAGGAGGAGAGACGAAGGTCTCAGAGACAAAACTGAAAATTCCAATATTAATATACACCTCCATAACCACTGTTTGTACTGTAGTTCCTCAGTAACTTGGCATAAAAATGTAGAACTGTAAACTATCAGTCCTTTATTTATCCAGTGAAAATAAATCATCATCATTCACTCAGTAACAATCTGCTTTCTCAAGTAAGCTGATTTCTGAACTGTCATGTAAACTGGTTACTGTAATCGGTTACTCTGTTTCATTTAGCAGAGGACGATTACTCATCTGCTGCATGTATACGTAGATTTCCAGTAACCAGGGTTCTTTAGTGCATTTAAACTCGTTCCCTGATTTCCCGAGAAACCTGGTTTCTCTGAGTAACCTGGTTACTAGTGCATGTAAATGCAGTCAATGATGAACTGTTTAGATTTTGGTGGTCAAAGGTAACAGTCACCTCATATCCATCCAATTCCTGTTGGTAATAAGCTGTTTTTAACATTTTCCAATAGTGACTAATTTTCTCCAGATCACTATGATCTAGAAAGGCTTTCTATCATTCACTGACATCTCATATCCTGCTCATACGTCTGTGTCTAGCTGTCAGGTAACATCAGCAACACTACATGTCTTTTATCAATGTTTTGTTTCTCATTCAGACATTTTGCATCTATTTGTGCTTGTTTTCTGTCTGTTTAGGGATATTTCAGGTCTACTTGTTGGCATTTTATGTCTCTTTTAGAGTTATTTTTTATTCCTTTGCATAGTCAACAGTTGTGGCTTGAGGCATTATACTTTCAGGTTGTTTTTTCTTCCCATTCCAATTAATGTCATATTTCAAAAGCGCCTTAAGGAAATAAAAATGATAATAAAATAATGATAAAATGAAGTCTTCAAACTTGGCACAAATGTCCACCTGGACATAAACTTATTAGAATATGAGTCTGGACAGACATGTATAAACCGCAATGTGGTCATTCTAGTTGATTCTGGAGAGGTACATATGTGAACATCTCTGTCAAGTTGCACAACTTGCCCTGCATCTGCATCTGTGATAAAAGCAGGTTAGAGTAGGTCTAAAACAAAAATGTTCTCACCCTTTCTCAGCGTTAACAACAATGGCTCGGGGCTTGTCGGTGTCGTCCTTCAGGACCACACCCACAGTGTTTCCGTCCATCCTCTGGACATTGATGGTGTTGGTTGTCTCACAAGTCCAGTAAATATGGCGACTGTAGGGGTCTAGGCTCAGGTCATGAAGTTGGTTGTCGACTGGCTGAACGGTGCTGCTTATTATCATGGACTGAAGGCAAACACAGCAAGGTCGACATCAGTTCAACATTGTAATATGAGTTTTCACAAGCTGCTCTCTGCCTCCCTAATAACAGATCTATCAATCTGCATTGAGCTACAGTATTTCTAATTTTATGAAGATGTTTTACAGTCAGGAAAATCCTCATGGCTGATAGTAGTTTACTGTTAGACTATTTTTATTTTTGTATTATGTACTAGGTGTATTGCTTAATGAGCTGCCTAGTTAACTGCTGGTCTGTCCACTGTAGTTGCAGAAGAAGTGTTTTATCAACAGGTTTGTTTGGTGAGGATCAACGTGCATGCCTTCTTCTTATATAGGTCTCTCTCATTTGTTGTGTTTGTTTGCATCAGGGTGGTTTTTACCATGGTGCCGTCATCTCTGGCCCTGCGTATGTTCTGCCGTCCGTCCAGCCAGTACACCAACTGCTCCACTGGATCGTAGGTAACGGCCCGGACGTTCCTCAGGACGTGGATGGGCAAGATGATGTCAGGACTCTGTTCTCCCAGAACCATCCTGCTTATACTGGCCTTCTGACTGAAAAGCAGGAAACTTGATGGAGCTGCAGACGGAGAGACAGAGGACAGGCGGGGGATGGAGAAAAGGAGTGAGCAAGTTGAGTGAACACAGTGTTGTCTCTGGCAAAAGGAAGACTAAAATTTGCTCAATGCATATTATGAAACACAAAGACAAATATGCAGGGTCAAAACTCAAAAAACCAAACCTAAACACACACACACACAAAAACATCATATCACCATCCTATTGGAACAGCTGAAACTCAGATGGTCCCAAATGCTGAAAAAGTGTGCAAGTCTTCCACTCACAACAGAGCAAAACTAAGTTGGGTTTCACAGTCAGTGTGTGTATAGTGTGTGTGTTTCTGTGTGGGTATATCTCTTGTGGTTGTGATTTTAGGGTGTGATTTTCTATGCTTTAGTCCATACTCCCCTGCTCACTGAAAGTTTCTACTCAGATACATGGTGCATGTGTTCTCTCTCTCTTTGTTCCTGCTAATGACACAGATAAGTTATTTTGAGATCTGAGATGAGAATGTGATTGTTCTCCAGTAAAACTGGAATTTTTTTTAGAAACTCAGAGTTAGAAACTCTGAAAATCTCAATGCACACCTATGTATGAGCATTCAAGTGAATCCAAAAGCTAGAAACTGCCACCGTGCCTGTGTCCTCGTTTGGAGTAACATTACTGTTCTATTTTATTTGTTAGTGGCTGCAGACCCAGCAGCTCTGTACTTACAGCTACAGTTTCGTCCATCAGGGTTTAAGGTGTAGTGGGAGGCGCAGCGGCACCTAGCACCAGCGGGCGTGGCCAGGCAGAGATGGGCACAGTTGCCGTTGTTATGGGAACACTCATTGGTACCATCCTGACGGGAGGAGTGGAACACCAGGATGTCCAACATCAACTCCAGCTGGCCCTGATGACACAAAGGCTCAGTCTCTCAGTACTGAATACAATGTAAAGTGCCTCGAGATGATTTTGTTGTGATTTGGCGCTATATAAATAAAACTGAATTGAATTGAATTGAATATGCTATGCAATGTTTAAGTGACCATTTTAATAAAAAAAGAACTGTAAAAATCTAACACTAGCTGAACCTTGAGTCTTAAATTAAAGTGGCATCAAACCTGCAGCACCACTGTGCGGTTGAGTCCGCTGCGTTTGTCTGCCCGTTCAATACTGCGCAGGTTAAAATCTGTCCAGTAGATGAAATCCCGGTACTGGGTCAGACCAAAGGGGTGAGGGAGGTCGTCTACAATGATCTCCCGCTGAAGGCCTGCAGAAGATAAGATAAGATCTCTAACACCACTCTTCCTCTACAGTGTCATCATCCAAGAATCAGCATGTTCATATCATCAGAACTGAAGCCTGTGAAAAATTCAAGCTAACTGACAGCAGTGATGCTACTTTGGATTGTAAATGGCACATATGTAGTGCAGAGCACATTTACAACTTTGGTGCCAGAGATAAAGCCTCCCAAATGAATTCTGGCCCCCTTTGTTTTGGGTTGAGAATGTGACCTGCAGACCTCATGCAACTCTAGCCAGTAGTTTTAGAGACATATCAATAGAGACAGTGGTAATAACACTCATTAGTCTTGGGAGGTAAGAACAATATCATAAAAGTCTTGATTAGTTTTGGTAAACTTGCAGGTGTTCATATTTCCCACGGAGTCTGAAGTGTGGCTTATTGTTTATGTAGAGTCTAGTAAGACTCTACACTGCTCATTATCTTCAGTCCCACCATAGGTCAGAAATGCATGTTTATAAAAACACTGTTATACTTTCTAAAGAGCACAGAGGTTATAATAATTAATAAATATCATCTCATCTGGCTCAGTTGGCTGGGCAGTCGTCTACGAACCCCAGGGTTGGTGGTTCGCCTGCTGGCCACGACACAGACACTGTCCAGACAAGACACTGAACCCTTAACCCCCGATTAATAAAGCATCAATTCTTATTATTAAACACAGTTTAATTTCTGTTGCACTGTCATTAAATGCTCAGTTTTTCTGTCATATCATATTCAAGTTCATAAGCCTTCACGTTTTAGCTGAGCTGTAGCACAGCTGTGTTCCTATGTATTGTAGACGTGTGGACAATTTGATGGAAAACATGCCACAAAGTAACTGACTGAATGATTTAAAGTCAATTTCTATAATCTATCTTCACAGACTGTGTAATAGCCTGTGTGTCCAGACCTTGCATGTTGGTGCTTTCGATCATGCAAGTGTCCAGGTCAGTCCAGTAGAGTCGATGGTCTACATAGTCAATGGTCAGTCCATTGGCCCGGCCCACTTTATCCACCAGGGTCACGATGGTGCTGCCATCCATGTAGGCTCTGGCTATGCGAGGTCGACCACCCCACTCTGTCCAGTACATGTAGCTGTGAAGACAAAACACTGTTTCAGGCCAGGACAAGGGTGAACAAGCTCTGCATCTCTGCGTGTAAAAGAGTGATCCAATGCCGACAGTGAGTTCGATACATGTTTTTTTACGGTACAGAATTTATTCAACTGAATCATCTACTATCTGCCAGAAGGGTAACTTGTTTTCACTTTGTAACTTTTGTTTTGTGAAGTTCTACACAAGAATACAACTATTTTCTTTGTTTTAATTAAAGTGTGAACATGGGTGTGCAATCATAAAATGACATAAGATTCCTCCAGGCAAGTGTGTTGACAGCTGTAGGCCATGACATCATCAAAACATCCCCAAGTGAGTGACGTGTGTTAGGGAATTTGACGCGATGGCACAGGTTCATGTGCACCCAGAGTTACACGGCGGCAGATCAAAGTGTCTCGGGTGGTTTGGCCGTGGATTAAGAGAGGTAACATGGGTCTAGTTAACAAACAGGTTTAATAGCATGATTCTCTCAGCTGGAGCTTACCAGGGAAAAAGGCGAGGTGTTGGCTGTTGTACCTACATACCAACCCAGTGACATCGCTGCACTCAGACAGAGTGAAGAGGCACGCAACATGAAGTCATTGGCACCACCTCATACATTTGAAAGATGTGAACTGAACCTCCAGCAAATTTGTGACAGTGAATCACTGTTATGTGCTCCAAACCTCTTCTTAACAACTGCTCAGCTGTTTGCAGCCTCAGCAGCCATAACGAAGGGAAGCTTGACCACGTAAAGAGCAGGTAAAAATGTCTGTAGTGCAGACACTGTTGATCAGGTAAATGTGTCAGTTTTGTAAATGCTCCCACTCTTACCCGCTGGCTGGGTCCAGTGCTAGTGATCGTGGGTTGTCCAGTGAGCGCGGGTTGTCGAGATCCTTACAGACTAGTACTTGTCGGTACTGGCCGTCTAGCCGGGCCACCTCAATGCGGTTAGTGCCTGTATCAGCCCAGTAGATATTACGACCCATCCAGTCAACCGCCATGCCTTCTGGGTAGTCCAGTCCAAACTCTATGACATGTTCTACAGAGCTGCCATTCATGTATGCTCTGCTGATAGTCTAGGAGAAAGAGAAAGAAATAAGAGGAGAGTGAGTGAGGGGTAAAAAGAAATGAGAGCCATGTCCCAGCTTTCCTCAGCATAGTTTGGTTCAGTCCTCACAATACAAAAACCCTCAAAAACAATGAAACACACTATCAAAGGAACATGTCTTCCACAACATGCATTCTTACTGAGTTACTTAACACACATATTTCTAGAAATCTATGATATACTCAACTCGAGTCATTGTTTGTTTATCTGTTTGCTGTTAATCTGGCACAATTTAGATTCAAATTTCAGTGGAGCACACCTTGGCCTGTATATCTGTCCAATAGATTCTCCTTTCAGAGACATCAAAGTCAAGTGCAGAGGCCTCTTTAACCCCTGTCAGAGGAATGGCCACATCGTTGCTGTTGGTACCCAGAGAGATGCTCCTGATGTTGTCCCTGTGGACAAAAAGAGTGTGAGACAAAGTTTCTTTTAAATAACAGATGCTTTCATTTTTACAAATTCAATCAAAAGTAGGATGTCACTAACAAAGATTCATTCATTTTCCAAAACTCTATTATTGTTCTTTTAGAGTCATAAAAACACTGAGTTGTAGTCAAGTCCAATTAAGGTGAAACTGAGATCAGATCAAGTCATGATCAAGGCAAAACATGTGCAGATCCAAATAAACACGGAGGCAATGAAAGAAGAAAACTGTGGATATTTAACATTCTTCATAGTTCATAACATAAATGTGTCTAAATGTTGCTTCTTCAACTCACTAATTGATACTTGTCATTAAGACGTTTTGTGTCCTTGTCAACAATTTGTTCTTTTTAAACTCGTATTTTGTAAATGTATATGGACAACGTGAATAGAATGTGTACTAGTGAGCATGTCTTTTTAATTTGATTGCAGGTTGACAAGTAGAATTACCTGTTGGTAAAGAGGAGGAAGGCCTCTGGCACCACACAGGTCTGCAGGTCTGAGAGGAGCTCCATCCCCATTGGACAGGCACAGCTGACAGCCTGTCGTCGCCAAAAACACAGATGGCTGCATCCACCGTTATCAGCTGCACAGCCATTTGTACCTAGATACAGATTCAAGTACCAAACATTAACATTAACATCATTGTGCATTTTCCCTTTTTGCATATTATAATTTTTGCTCAGCATGCCCTCCTTACCGTAGGTCTCTGTGACTTTAGTGGCCTTCAGCCCCATTAAATCTGGCAGCTGATCAATGATGATCTCTCGTACAGCAGTAGCTTTGTGGACCCTCTCAATGCTGCGTCTCTGCCAATCAGTCCAATAGATATAATCACCCAGCAGAGTAAAACCAAAGATGTGAGGCAGTTTGTCCTCCAGTAGAGTCTGTCTGTTAGTGCCATCCACATTGATAACCTGAGACAGAAGCAAAAAGAGGAGTTTAAAGTTTTCCAAGGATTAAAAGCACAATAAAAATCATTCGTACATCCTTATATTGTTTACAGTCAAAAAACTGCCAGCTACAGCAGAATATAATAACTGCACGGAGCTTAGAAAATAAACACTTCCTTTTATGTCCCATAGATCATATGTGATGACAAGTGTCACTGAGCAAAACATCAAATCTGTCACCTTTCTGTCTGCTATTCTGTTACTGACCCTGACCTTTGACCTCATATTTCCACTGAAAAATACACATAATATAGAAGCAGAGGTTAAAGAGGTTGTAAAAGGTGGTGAAAAGGGAAAAGCAGAGCAAGAAGAAAAAGGATAGAGGGAGATACAGACAAGAAAAAGGCAGAAAACGGGAATGTCCACAGGAAGTTACATGTCCAAATGTGTCTAGAAATAACTGACATACATAGAATAGCACACAATAATGGAAATTCCAGCTGAAAAGTGATTTAAAGGCGAATGCCATCCGTTGCAACATCAGCTCATTTCTTTCTCTGCCACAAGCGGCTTACTGTGAAGACCAGCTCAACCTTGAACTGATCACAAGAGGAATACAATGAAACACAGGCCTTGTCATTTTTTTCTATGTGAAATGTGAAGGAAGGAAAACTGGAGACTGGACCTTGGCTATTTGTTTTAATGTCAATTCACCTGAGTTAAGTCAGAAGAACTGAGAGGGAGCACACTGTGCTAAAGCTTGAGGTAACACAAAATGTAGACAAGAAAACGGAGAAAACAACTGTGGTAGAATACAGTAAATTGATGTTTGTGTTTAAGATTGTTGGTTGGATAAAATAAGACATTTGAATATGTCACTTTGGGAAGTTGTTTGTGTGGACACATATTGTGTGAACCATTGTGAGGACAACTTTAAAGGGCTTCTGGTTGAGCACATGCAATGTGTCAATTAGTGCCCTCACAACAAAGACCATGTCTTTGCGAATGTGTGTGTCACAAGGCATCTAATACTAGGCTGTTGAAAGCCGATACAGGCGCCCCTGCCAACAAATCCCCCGCAGCATGTGTGTGCATGTTTCTACGAGTGGAAAGCGAGAGCTGTAATTGACAAGGCTGCAATTAGGACTTGTGTCCAGCCCTCCCCCTCACCACCTGCGCTATTACTGGACAAGCGTTGACTGAAATAGACACACACTTTTATTTTAGACATACTACAGCCTTAGTTTGCTTGTCTGTGTGTGTGTCTGCACACACTGCTGAAGGTTTTCAGTGTGCTATGCCAGAGATTTCACCAACGGCTGGAGACTGTAGAAAGACTACAGTGCATAACAGCATGAATTAAATCAATATTAAATTATTAAAGTATAATTTTGGTTTATTTCAACTTGGCATATTTCCCATAAATCCCATTGCACTTGCTTTGGACTTACTGCCTCTGATTTAGAGATTGGAGACTCATGCAAAACCTCACATCAGGGAAATCAGTGAAGCTGAAGCCTCTGGAAGTCTCCAACAAAATATTCGACTGCCTTGTTCCGTATTAGAATATAATGATAATATATAATAATTATAACTAAATAGAAAAAAGGGGAACCTGTGCACAGTGGAGGAAACCAAGGAAACTGACAAGAACATGACAAGTTTGGTTTAAGAGAAGTATCAGCATTCATATACAACATAAAACACTATGTTTTGGTGACATTAATTTATTGCAATTTTTAGAATGAAATAAAGCTTTATAATAATTGCATTTAAGTGTAAAATAAGATAAGACAAAGCTAAAACAACTGGAACTCAGTAGTAACTTAACTTAGGTTTTCTTCTTGGGTGACTTGAGTATGTTGTCTGTTACACATTAGTTTGTGTCAGGTTGCACATTCCTGAGAAATGCTTCCATGATCAATTGCCCCTACACAAAGGTAAACACTCCCAGGGTGTCTCTACTTTCTGTTTGCTTATGCAGGAAACAAATAGCACTGTGTGTTTATGGATGTGTCATGAATGTGTGTATTCTGACCACAGACCAGCAGTTTAGGATGGGGGTCTGGCAATTAATATCACCAGTTCAGCTACAGTAAATATTTTGATTCAGATTTTAGATTTAGATTAGATTAAATGGGTATTGTGTATTATTTTCATTTTTACTGAATTGAATCTGACAAGAAACAACAGTATTTCCACATTCAACGATGTAAATGGATTATATTTCATTCAGAATGTTTTTTACTGTTGACAGCAGACAAGAAAGACGTGGTTTGACTGTAGACAGTGTGAGGATGGTGACAGAGGTCAATGACAGTGTCTTTCTCTATTGTCTTCATATGTGCATCAAAGCAGCGTTTCCTCTCTGGACTGAAACATCCCAGCCACCGTACCTTCCCTATAGACTGTAATGACAGTGTCAGTCACAGAAACTTGTTGTTAAGAATGAAGAAAAACACAGTCCCACCCCAGATTTTATTATTGTTATAAGTTGTTATAAGTTATTATTATAGAAGTTATAAAAAAAGACATCTGATACTGCAAATAATCCACCCACTAACTCACTTCATGCTGCAAATACTAATGTGCTTTTTTTAATAGCTTCTGATTATACCAGACGTTCTGGCATGTATGTTTTGACCATTTTTGTCTAAATTCAATTCAATCATTCAAAAAAGGAATAAAACAATTAATTATAGACACAAATTACTTTCATACAGTACTTTAATCATTCCCAAAACAGCCTCCAACCATAGACTCCGGTAATCAACACAACTCAAATCTTTCCAGTGAGTGTAAGTAGCCCTGATGTCTATCATTTATAAATGTTCATAGAGCTGCACAGAAATCCATCCATTATCTTAACCGCTTGTCCTGGAAAGGGTCAGCTGGGAGCCTATCCCAGTGTTCCTTGGGCGAGAGGCGGGGTATACCCTGGACAGGTGTCTGCACAGAAATCATATACAAAAGAGATGCTTCTTCTATAGTCAATTTTGCCTTTTAAGAAGAATCAGGATCAAAGTAATCCAGAGTAATCTGAATCTTGATCTACTGTAGCTAATGTTTTAAAGCTTTTCTTTAAATTAAACAGAGCTGTGGAAAAAGGTTCTGTACAACAAAAAACAAGCCTGAAGGATGTGACACACCAAGCTGACAAAAAAACTGGAGGCAACTGAGACTGACTGCTGCATCACCTCATGTCACCTTCATCTTGGCGAAAAAGTGGCGAGAAAACATAACACTCTATATCAAAAAAAGGTTTTTCAATGGCAACTGGACTTGTTTTAGTTCCTTGACTACGTTTCGCCCTTCCATTCCAGAGGGC
>JAUMHL010000027.1:396399-413533 GCA_032362345.1 Sandelia bainsii | reverse complement strand
AACAAGTCCAGTTGCCATTGAAAAACCTTTTTTTGAGATAACCATGACCTGGATGACTGAGAATCTTCACAGATATATAACACTCTATACCAGCAGGTGGCAGAAAAACATCTAAGAATGCAGATATGCTAACTACACAAATTACTTAATATTTTTACACAATTCTCGCTCACCTCAGATGCTATATACCTACTTCTAACTGAGAATACTGTATGTCTGATAAGTAGTTGTAAAAAGAAAGTCCATTTCACTTCTCGTGCAGTGATTTGCTAAGCTGAACAGCCAATCAGAGGGCTCTCTCGCACTGATAGGTCCACCGCTAATTCAACAAGCTCAATCGACTGAAACCAACTAGTGCCAACAGTGCAGACAATGCAAAGACCGACAGCAGGTCATCAGCTTCATGTGACGAATAAACTCCTTCTTCTAATCAGAAAAACGGATAATCCATGTAATCCATAAGAAAAATTATTTTTTTTAAACTTCCAAATAATACCTTACATTATTGCCTTTAGGTAGAAATGACATCAAATCATTCAAATCTCTATGTATGTGAATGTTTTTGACTTCTCTCAGCGTGTTAGACGAGACCTTTGTTACCTTTCTCTTTGTTCTCTTTGTGTCTTTTTGTCCTTTTCCCCTATGTCCATATAAGAAATAAGACGTTCTCACACCCAAAATGAAAAAGATGGGGTAAAAAAAAAACTCACACTCCCAGTGCATATTTTTTCCTGAAAAAGGCAGCAGAGAGAAAGAGCAAGCATGAGAGCAGAAGAGAGTCTCTCTGCCATCTTTTCACTGGGATGGCCATGTCTAATTGTGTCACAGTGATAAATGAATAGGTTTTTGTGGAGAGGTCAGGAACCTCCCTTGGATCAGAGGCCCATCAAAGTGAATGGTTTATTTTTCTGTTTGCTCACCCTCTCACCCCTTCCTCTGAATGGATATTTAAATGAGTATTCACTAAAAAGATAGCTGGATACATGGTTGCTCATCACGGCAACAACAATTCTGTTTAGAATTTTTTTGTTCTGGATATTATGTTCTGCTTCATGCCAGCACAAGACTGTGAGATGCTGCATGCACAATGTACATAATGACAAAATGTGTGTGCATGTATCTTGTACTGTGAGGACACTTTGGCCAGATCTTAAAACTTCAAAGAGCTGTTTGATGATTAAGACTTGGTTTGAGGGTTCAGGTTAGAGTTTATGTTGCAGAGTGGAAGTGTGGTTGTATGTGGCCCATTTGTGTAGGAAACGAGAAAGAGATCACACAAGATCTATCTGAGGGGGAACAAAACCTCCAGTGAGCAAAGGGTCGGCCAGAGACTGAAAGAACAAAAACCTGTAAGACAATCATTTAGCATTTAACACGCTGTTTTGACTATTTACACACTCCATATCAGAGTCACTAGTCAATATAAAGGACTCAGGCCAATAGGACATCATAAGAAAATAAAGCTGAACAGAATGTAACAGAAACGAATACACAGATGTGGCTGGTAAGTGCTCACTACATCAGACCACAATATTACCACTCTAATAAGATACACAAGATCAGCCACAACACACACACACAGACACACAGATGTGGGCTAGAGGCTGAGCTCAAAGAGGAAATGAGACATGCAGCTACTGTCCCTTTGTGGCAACAGGGATGGAGGAGCACACGCAGAGAGACAAAGTGAAACACAACGGTAGAAACAGGGAGGTGAGAGAGCTGCCAGGACACTGCATAAACTTTTACTTCTCCAACCTGAGAGCTACACACACAGTAACCTCAATCAGGATTGGGAGTCAGAGTCAGATCAGAGTCAGAATAGCAACAGGTCATGATTCAGTGCAATGCAAAAGCTTCAACCCCCTGAACTTTCATGTTAATGTTTTGATATGTATAATATATGGTGCTGGACATAAGATCAATGCACAGTATGACAAGATTACGACATGTGACTGAGTGTAATAACAATATGGACAATATAAACATCGTGTATCCGTAAATGTCTTGATAGACGTGATCTGCACAATCTTCTCATGAACTGCGTGTTTCAGGCTGAAAAGTATCACTTGTTCGTAAGGGGCTGTGTGTGTCTAAAATGAGATTTGATCGTTACAATAATCAACGCCTCTAAAAGCGCCATGTAAGGCTCCTGTTCCACTTTGTGTGTGGAAAAGTTTCATTCACAGACATATAATTAGAGAGTAAAAAGAAGATTTTTCTCTGCAGAGCTACAAGTGTGCTGTCAGAGCTCAGCAAATGCACAAACTGAATATATTCCTCTAGCCACAGTTGAAGAAGGCGAGCCTTGTTGCAGGGAAATGGTCAGCTCTTACCTGACACTGTTCTGCCCTATTGATTACCAAAGCAACTTAGGGTTCAGTGTCTTGCCGAAGGACACAACCATTGACCCTGTATTCGTCGTGTCATACCCTCTCTCCCCGTCCTCAGTGCTGCTCTTGGTTGAACACTCCAATCAAGCTTTTTTTGTCCTCCACACTGACTCTTGTTTGTCCATAGATGTCGTGCATATTAAAAACCCTTCACAACTTAAATTATAGTCTTTCTTTATGCTGCATACGGACTAAATTATGAAATTATGTTTGGAAAATTATCTTGGAAACTAGGATTCAGCACTGGCACATATTTTATATGAAAGCTCTTACAAGTTCTAGGCCAAGAAAAACGTAATCAAGTTCAACCTCAGAATGATCATACTCTAATAATGTATCTCAGAACACACACAGACACACACACACACACACACACGCACACATGCTGTAAGCACATTATTACATTTAGGCATTTGGCTGGACAAGTGATGTACATGCATACACACACCAACTTGACGTTCAGTCCATGAACCCTTCAACATATGCATATGCTGACATATGTATTTTCCATAGCAAATAACCGGAGGGAACTAGAGCTAAGCATGATAATTGCAGAACTTGTATTAGCATCTCTAGTTAGTTGGTGAAACACGTGAACAGACAGCTTAGTGTGCCTGCTGCCTGTCAGGGAGTTGGAGCTTCTGTGTGTGCTTGCTTGTCCTTGGCTGCCTGTTCCATTATTATCAATGCCAGTGTTTTAAAGAGAGGTTCCACCGTTTCTCAAAGCCGTCCCAAATCATCTTTCACGGCCCTCACAGGGAATAAAGCAACAGGCCAATGCCCACACAAAACTTCATCTTAATCTTTTCTCTAAATGATCAGTTGAGCTTTGCGCCATTTGCCAGGCAGCTATCAGAGGCTGAACAATGAGCTTCACTGTTATTTTAGAAAAGCACTGAAGGAGCAAAAAAGTCAAGTCTGTTGTGTCAACATCTACATGCTACATTATATTAATGCTGTTATCTGGATCAAGTTGCTCCTGAACAATACAGCTTGTCAGATAAAGACAAAACTAATTTGACTGGGACATTTCTGCTTTGTACTAAATATTTCTGACTAGTTATCAATGTGTCATAATTCATAGAAATATGTTTTACATGTAAAATGGTATTCATCAAACAAACTAAAGGTGGGCAATCTGTCTAAAAGATCTTTTTTTTACAGAATCTGATGGTACTTGTTTTCTATGGGACTGAAGGTACTGAGGGCACCTCATTAGCTGTCATATCTCTCCAGCACTGATGACCTCAGTTAGTTTAGTTTAGTTAACACTAGAAACATGTGGGATGGTGCGGGTGCAGTAAGGAAGTTTGTGTATAGAGATGCTTTAGGGACAAGTTATGGACTAGGTCACCAAAAGCTGGTATACAAATGTCTCACAGGCTTTTGAACAAAAGAAGGAAATACATCAAACTTAACTTACACTAACAATCTTATCATTCAGTTGTGTGTCTGTGCAGTCTGGTTTTCTTTGAGGTGCACCTGATAATTAAGGTCTCCTGTCAAGCTTACACCAGAGTCATTTATTATTTGTATTGGTTTTATCTTTACATAAAACAGTTATATATATATATATATATATAGTGTATGTTTTTGTCATGGTATCGACAGACAGAGGGTTGCAGTTTTGACATTAAGTAAGAGTCTCTGGGCAGTTTCGAGTCACCAATTAACCAGCATGTCTTTGGACAGGGGTACCCAGAGAAAAGCCACAGAGACACATGGAGATCATTCAAACTCCACACAGAAAAAAGCTTCTTGCTATGAGGTGAAAGTGCTAACCACTTCCCTCCAATGCCACCCTCACAGCTAAATAAAGATGCAACATTCCAATCAACAAAAGCACTTTCAAAATAAACCTGCCTAGTAGTGGTCTCAGAGGATGAGTAGCCATGTCTACACCACTTCCCAGAAATTAAAAATGGCCAAACACACGGGGGCAGCTTCTCGAGATAGTTTCCTGCAGCATGTTTCGCTGACTCCACACAGCTCCTTTTTGGGGATTGGCATACAAACATAAAGATGATTAGTTTGTATTTATAAAGACCAGAAGCACATAAAAGAAAGAGGAACTCCGCTCACACGCTGTTCCACAGTGGCCTACAGAAAGGGTCAACATTGTACAGCATAGGTAACACTACAGCAACAAAAATACCTGCATGAACAAGGCCATAGTTTGCACCAGTACATATACCTGATGGTTGCAGATAGTTTGCACATACAAGCTTGCACAGAGGAGCTCATGCGCGGGTCACTGCACGGAGCATGTTCCAGTCCTTACACCTCCCACCTCACACACACACTCACTGAAAGCAGCAACCATATGGCTGTGCAGTGTGACTGAATGGTATTACGCATAGTCAATCTGCATAATCACAACAAAGCAGATGTCTTGTGTGTATGTGTGTGTGTGAAGAGAAAGCAACTCATCAGTCAAAGCAGCTCACACTCACAGACATTCACTTAGACTCCTTCAAAAAGAAGGGGCCAATGCAGTAACTTCAGAGGATTTTTTTCCACAGACAAGGGGCTGGGGTGGGAGGTTGCAGAGTCACATTTCTATAAAAATGACTGGAAAATAGAGAACAGAAGAGAAAGAGCATTCCTCCAGTGTTCTTGGAAAAGCCTGCATTAGTCATTTATCATTCTCTCTTTTAGAAGGTAAAATGTTGGACACTGTTCATTTTTCAGCTGTTGAGCAGTATAATATATACAAATAATATAAAATACTGTCTTTCACTGACACCTCACAGTAACACAGCCTGTGACACACTGAATAAGAGCAATTTATGAACTAAACAATTAATAAATTAAATGAAAAAAGAACCACTGTACCTGATACATGAGAATTAACAATAACAATAATTATAAGTCACATTGCTAACTGAGGGTAAAAGCTACCTGAGGTTTGCTTTTCATTATCAGTTCATTATTCATTTAAAGAAATCTATGAATATTGCATTACTGCAGAAATCTAAATGTGAATGATTTCGGGCCAACTAGCACCTCCAAAAGGAAATTTTTGGTGAATTTGTTTAAAGACTGCAACTAAATTATTTTTTAGTTTAATTATTTAAGATTATTTTCATTACTGATTTATTTGTGTGTCATTTTCTGAATAACTCACTGCTTATGAATTATCAGGAAGCAATAAAAAACATATCCTAGAGCACAAAGTGATGTCTTCAAATAGCTTATAAGAAAAGCAACAATTCAAACTGGAGAACTCAGACTCCATTTTTGGCATCTTTGCTGAGGTCACTCATTTACAGATGGGTCAGGTCCAAGTGAGACAGACTGTCAGAATATAAATTCTTGTCTTAGTCTTATCATTCTCAATCACTCTGGCCAATGGAATTGTAACAGTATCTAACATACCATCTGATATGTGACTCAGCAACCAGTTTGAATTTAGCCAAGAAAACCAATAAAATTGTGACCATATACACTGTCTGATGTCAGTGAATTCCCACAGTCATCTCTGGGTTTTCATCAAGTTGTAATTTTTTGCCATAAGCCTAAAATCTTAAAGTGGGCAGTCATCCTCAGCTTCATGAATATACTAAAAACTATTAACACAATCAGAATGCATACACACGACAGAGTGAGTCGCACTTGGACATACAATGGAAATGTCTTCAAACCCAGCAGCGACTGCTTTTCAACACGACAAAAATATGGCTGACATGAAAAAGCCCTTTGAGGTGGGTCCTTTCACCCTCACAGAAAAAAAAAAAAAAAAAAAAAAAAAATGGGGGGGGGGGGGGCAGAGCAACCACTCTTCAGTTGGTAAGCAGTCAGCCAGAAAGCTCAGACATTTGCTATTTTGTTCTTCTCTTCCCCTCTCTCTGCTGCTAGGAAAATACCTTAACAGAAGTAAACTCGTCCAATTCTGCAGACACCACAACAACCACCAAAAGGCGAATCACGGTGACAATAACAAAAACCAGATAAAATCAGACCCAATGCTGAGAAGCAAAAAAGTGGAATGGAAAAAGAAAACCAAGCAAAGTGGAGTAACAAGATGAAAACATAAAGATACAGGGAAGAAATGAGCAGAAGAACAGCCCGACTGTCAGATACTGACAGAGCAAAGGAGAATGGTGAACACCTGTTTTAGAAGTCTTGGTGAGAGGGGGAAGGGCAGCAAGAACAACAATCACCATCCAACCCTGCTTCACCTCTTTTTATGTTGTAAAGCGTGAGTCAACTGCCACACTGACTTAAGTCATTTAAAGTTCTGATGGAACACACTGTGTGTGTGTGTAAACTCTAAAGCCAGACCACTCCACTTTTATGACAATTTGTTTTAACAGACAAATGTTTGAGATTTGAGACCAAGAGCCTCCAATCAGAACAGAACCTAGTCTAACCTCACTGTGAGCTACACTACAACAGACACAAAAGACACTACAATACTTTCCAATAGAGATGTCCTGAGCGGATTCTCACAAATGGTGCCTGGGCCCAATCCAGACATGTTTTTATGGAGGAGTATCAGCTAAACTAAGGACAATCAAAGTCTGATCCTGATACTACGTGTGCAGAGTGCGCTGGAGAGGAGCTACTTAAAATATCAATCAGTACATGACATGAAATACTGTAAGACATGAGTAAATCTTTCTGTGTGTGTGTCTATAGTGCACTGAGAAGAGAAGTGGTGGTGCACTGACCTCTGTGGGCACAGCCCATCACTGCTGACCACTGCCTGAACTGCATGAACAAAAAATGGCAACGCACTGCTAGCAACATTACCCTTGTAGTGAAGAAACTGCAGTTCAGTTCAACGCAGTAGGAGTAGGAGAAGTACATATGGTAGAGCCCAATGCAGAGCACACAGTGCACAAACTTTGTATCACCATAATGTGACCACACCTTATCTGTTCTGCATTTGGGCTAACTCTGCCACACAACCATTTCATTCAATCACAGCCACTGGGTTACTTAGCAGACACACCAGGCAAAAGGACTAAATAAACACGTTGTTGTAACAGTAAAGCAGATGATGTAAAAATGAAAAAACATGACAAGAGTCACATCGAATATCAAGTAAAATATCCAGATATTCGGATATTTTTCGTTCCTTAGAAATAGTATTGATGTTGATATTACATTTTGTTTAACTAAATGTGAGATATCCATAATAACTGTAACTGCACGTTCAAATGGATCCATGCCAATGACTGGTTAAAAATCAAAACAACCTTCAAATCTTTTAGATACAGACTGTGATCGAGATTGTCTCTTGAAAATTTTGTCTCTTTCTGTGCTAAACAGAGATTTTATAATAATTTTATTGTGACAAAATCTCTATATCTATAATATATTTTTAATTATTGTTGTTATAATTTTGTCATTAAGTAAACCTTCATCAACGATTGCTTCTCGTCAAAATTTGTCAAATTGAAAAATGAACACTGAACTGCTTAATATAAGGAAACTGAGGCGAAAAAGGGCCTCAAACACTTTTTCTACACAGAAAATAACCAACTGATACAATACTCAGAGGATAAATCAATAATCAATCATACATACCTCTATCTTGTCTGTTTTTGCATCTCCCCAGTATAGTTTTCCAGCAGTGTAATCTAGAGCCAGGCCATTGGGCCATCCTAGGGAGCTGTTGAGCAGAACCACACGGTCCGTACCATCCAGGTTGGCCCGCTCGATCTTGGGATGCTCGCCCCAGTCAGTCCAGTACATGTATCTGAGAGACAGAGAGGATCTTAGTTAGTGTAACTAACACTTTATGTGCAGTACATTAGATACAGTGGACCCATTTCAGCTTCTTGGAAAGAAAATGTGTATTTCCATACACCTACAGATGTCATTAATATCATAATTTCATTGTCTCTATAAATAAGCCTTAATGCGACTGGAATTTACAGTTATATTTTAACTGGATCTAAACCTTAAGTTATCTCATGATGACGTTGCTTGACGTCATTATGCTGCTTTGCAGTCAGCCCACAGTTCTAACAGATCAAATACAGGAAATATGAAAAACAAGATTTCATTGTTGTTCTGGCCCTGCCAGTTAACTCTCCTACCCATTGATGGGATCCAGGACAATGGCTCTGGGTTCATCCAGGTTCTCAGAAATCAGAATTTTCCGTGAGGTTCCATTCAGCCTGGTAACCTGAAAAAAATACAACATAAAGACAGCACAACATTGTTTATAGTCATCAAGTCTGTTTGTTCACATAACTTTCTTCTGTACTTGTTATTACTATTTGTAATAACTGTTTCTAATTGGCTGTAAGTGATGCTCTGATAGGTCAGACACCATTCAAGTTACTCTTATGATTGGTTTTATAATTCCATAAATGAAAAGATAAAAGATAGGCGAACACTGAATTCCCACAGGCAGCTTTCTACAATAAATTGAATCCTGACATAACGTTCCAGGTGTACCTCAATCCGGTCAGTACCAGTGTCGGTCCAGTACAGATTTCTGGCCACCCAGTCCACAGCGATGCCATCTGGATGGTTGATCTCCGTGGTAACCAGCATCATGGCATTACTGCCATCAATGTGGGAACGCCGGATAGCCCGAACCTCATCATCTGTCCAATAGACATAACCCTCAACTGGGTCATAGTCTATAGCTATGGCATGGCGAATGTCATCAACCTGCATGAGCAGAGGACCAATGATGAATACATGAGAGTTCACTGTGATAGGACCAATAGGTTTGTGTATGTGTGTGTTTACCTGTAGAACTATGTCCGTAAAGTCCGGCAGGTCCAGGGAAATCCTCCGCAGATCAGTCCGCCGGGCCAACAGCAAAACCTGTTCTGCTCCTGAACAAACCAGAGAAGTTTTATTCACTTTTAAGTGTTAAGCTGCACTAAAATGAAATGACAAGTTGTGTAACATGAGCATTCAATACTAACATAGACCTTCAATCAAATTCCAATCTGGGAACTGAGATGGCCTGAAAAGTCCTTGCTTCTATAGTGTTCATTTTATAGTCTGTACTGATACTTTAAGTCCTCCTGCAAATCTCTGGTAGTAAGACAATGGGTTTTCTTAGCTATATTTTTCAGACATCTGATTGCCCACAACCAGGAAGATTTGCTGCTGTACAGTGAGTTTTAAACCTGCTGCCAACTGTGTTTCTTGGAATCTGAAGTGTCTTGGAAGTCGTTGTAACTACTGCCATGGTAACCATTTTTGTATAGCTATAACACCTGCATAGCTGGTAGCTGGGACACCTCGCATTATAGCTAGAGCAAAATCAGTGTCATAGAGTTCTCAAAAGCGCAACTGTGTTTTACAACTGCTTTTTATTATTATGTAATTAAAAAACAGAAACAGCAACAATTATGACATGACTGTGTTACAAAAAAAGAAAGACTACAACAAAATGTTCCTCCAGTCGGATGTCACTTGGCTCATATAAATGTAATTTGCAACAATTCTAGATAATCAGATGTGTATTCGCTTACAAGTTTTGTAAGTTGTTGGGTTTTTTTTCCACTCAAATTACAGTGTCAATATAAAACAATTCCTTAACTGTAGAATGTATATTTTGGAAAGTTCAGAACAAAAGTGTTGTGTATATACATTAGAATATAATTAGTATGTTAATTAATTACATGAAAATGTTTAATAATGATGAAACAGTAAGATATGATGGTGTGTGGTGGAAAAAGCCGTGCTGGTTGAAAACAGAAACAAAAGTACACTGATGAAACGATCTTAAGTCTAGATTTGATGGAAGCAAGAGGCGTGTATGCATATCTAACCCTCCTCTGTTCAGTCAGCACCAATATAGTCTTTTAGAAACATCAGAAATTGTTCCCCCACTAGGACAATTGTACATTTCTTCAAAGCTCATGCCATTAAAGTTTACATATTAAGGCACAATTAAGCAGATTCAAGTCTGAGTACAGGGTATGTGGATTAGAGCCAAATTCCACAGTCCAGTATCAACCTATCTGTGATGAAAAACATTTCAAACATGATCCAAGCTCTACTACTATCAATTTTCTTGCCTCTTTCCTCCTATCAGCCTGGAAACAAAGGGCTCTGCTCCCCTGAGGGATTCTCCACTGTGTTTTAGCTGTTGGTTCAGATTTAACAGCAGCCAAAGTCACCTCATGGGAGACAATTAACTCTTTTCCTGTATCTCTCACACCTCTGACTTATCTTTTGTTTCTTTGTCTCTTACACACATTCAAATCATTAATTTGAGTGTGTGTGTGTGTTTATATATATATATATATATATATATATATAAAAATTTGTTTGTTTTGTTTTTTACATCCTTTACGGTTATAGAGGCAAATAAAAGATGTAATCACTCAGTTGTAAATTGTGTATTTTAGGAAAGCTCATTAACAAATTGTTATTTTGTGAGAATGATAATGTTTAACCACTCTTCATTTGTGTGTAATCAGTCTTTGACCTGATCTCTGTATGTGTGGCAATGTTAAAATTACTGAAAGTACTGATGGAAAAGACCACAAAGCCCAAGCAAACACAGAGGGCTGGTAAAAAAGGTAGATACCGCTATCAAAAAAGATTGCAGGGATAGCAACAAGTAACAGATCAGTTAATTCCTTAAGACATAAGATAATCACACCATTTAAGCTCTACCAGATCTTGTGATTGATAATGATGTAAAGTACAACCCCAATTCCAAAAAAGTTGGGTCCCTGTGTAAAATCTACATAAAAACAGAATGCAATTATTTGCAAATTTCATAAAACCCATATTTTATTCAGAAACAAACATAGAAAACATATCAAATGTTGAAACTGAGAAAATTAAGATGATGATGATACTAAAATTGATTGCAGCAACATGTCTCAAAAATGTCAGAAACATGATTGGGTACAAGAAGAGAGAGTCAGAGTCTCTCATAAGTAAAGATGGGTAGAGGTTCACCAATCTGTGAAAAACTGTAAAACAAATTTTCAAAATAATTTTAGAATAAACTCTGAATAGATAATCATTTACAGTACATAAATCATCAACAGATTCTGTGGTAATTTCAAATTACCTTATTTTTTTCTTAAAAATTATACATTTTTTCAGTTCTCAATACCAATGAAAATAAATGCACAGTTTTATCGCAAGTTATTATCATTTCCAAATCGGTAATGCAGCTCACTGACAGCAACTGGAATTTTGGATATATGGACAGATAAGTGCAAAATTGGTGATGTTTGTGTTACTATAACAAAAACTGGGGCTGACTGAGGCAGTATTGTGTTCGGCTGAATGAGACCATATCCTCATACAAATCATTCTGCATGACCTGCTAAAATAGCCTAAAAATCTCAATAAGTTTAAAATGAGTGACTATATAGCCTATGTGTTTAACATTAGCCTACAGGTTAGAGGTCAGGTTGCAGGCCTTATCTTAATGGGTCAGGATCTGATTTACAGATAATCATGGGTAACAAGTTGGTTCCAGTACAAAGTTTGCAGGTGCAGGTTTCCAAAACTGGATCCAAGGACTCCGCTTGGGGACTCACTCTAAATTAAGAATGTCAACACCATCAGCAAGAGAAGAGAAGCTCACCAAGACTGGTGCTCCTTTATGGAACTTACTGATTGAAGGTGTACAACTGCAGTCAGCAACAATCTCAGGCCTTAAGGCCTGCTGCTGCCATCTTGGTAGGAAAGATTTTACAGTGAAGGGGGACTTGGACTATGACACTTCAAAAGATGGCCATCATTTCTCTACACCATGTGGGATCAAGTAAATTTCCCCTTTGTGGGATCAATAAAGTTATCTTATCTTATCTACAGACACTTTTACTGATTTTTGATCTTTGAACTTCTTCAACCAGCCTTATTTTTATGGAAATTGTGAGTGGAATCTTCAAAATATGACAATTGAAATATCCGATTAAATATCCTGTACTGATGATTTTTATCATTTAATACAACTTACTGTTTACTGTAAAAATCTATACATTTTAAGGGTTCTTTAAAGTGCTCATTGCCTATTGTCCATGGTGTAAAAGTATTATTTCCAGAGACGAAAACAACTCTTACTGTTGTTAACTAAAGTCTTGGTGGTATCTATAATTGCTCATGCTACTGCTAGTGAAAAGATTTGGGAAGAACATAGTTAAAAACTAGAGGAATTACTTCACCTTATTCCTTCAAGCCTTATTTCTGTTAGAAACCTATTCTATTTAGACTCTGGCCTGGCTAATTCAGTGCTGTGAAGTATTTTTTGCATATTTGTCATATTTAAATGATTGAGATCATCAAACAGGAACGTAGGTTATCAGGGACAGGCAGATGGGCAGGCGGATGGCGTCAGAGCATCTCTGGACACTTCCGAAACCTCTCTGTCAGTGTCAAAGTGCATGACCCCCAAACGGGCGGATGCTGGCAGGATATAAGCAAAATCATCAAAGCTTTCAGGTGGATCATACTGGCGAGACAGGGCATACGCTTTCTTGAGACCAGGTCGATAAGAGAGAGAATTGAAACTGAAAAACAGGGCCCACCAGACTTGGTGTGCATTCAGGCATTTTGCAGTTCGTAGGTATTCCAGGGTCTTGCGATCAGTTCAGACCATGAATGGATTCTTACTGCCTTCCAACCAGTGAGGCCATTCCTTAAGTGCTAGCTTCACTGGCAGTAGCTCCATGTCCCTGGTGTGATAATTTCTTTCAGCAGGAGACAGGCGGTGCCAGAAGAAATCACAGGGATGGATTTGATGGTCGTCACTCAGGTCCTGGGACAGCATAGCACCCACTCCGGTGTCCGAGGCACTCCAAGACAAGACGGGAGCTGATGTGAACCGGTTCTTAAGCCGTTTAAAAGTCTGGTTGGCGGCTGGAGTCCAGCCAAATTTAAAACTTAACTAAGGTCAAGAGATGAAGAATGGCTGCGAGCAGAAATGTTGAACCCAAGGAAAGAGACTGTAGATGAATGGAATTCACCTTTTTCAGCCTTGACATACAGATTGTTTTGCAGCAGGTGTTTTAACACCCAAAGCATGTGTTCAACATGCTCAGTGTCAAAGCAGGTGAGGATCAGAATATTATCTAAATATACAAAGACAAACTGGTTTAGCAAGTCTCCCAGAACATCACTGACCAAGTGTTCAGGTCCAAGACCAAGTCCAAAAGGCATGACCGGGCTTTCGTAATGTTCAGCAGGAATGTTACGTGGTCTTTCATTTGCCTCTCTTATTCTCACCAGGTGGAAGGCATTTCTCTGATCCAGTTTTGTGAAAATGACCGTCAATGGCTTTAACCTGCAGAGAACTGGGTAGCTGAAGACATTTAAGGCCAAGTTTGACGGCATATTGTTCATCAATGAATTCTGTCTCAGCTCCAGAATCTATGAAAACTGAAAAGGCAACAAACTGGGAAGAAAAGTAACTCTGGACTGGAATCAGAATGTGGAAGAAGGAGGAACATGGCTTTTGAGGGAAGCCTTTCTTCAGGTGTCAACTTGGTTCTGCGTAGCTTCACGGGCTCTGCTACCTCAACTGGACCCGAATGTGATGTGCGTGGAGATTCGGGAACTAAAGAAGAGGAAGAAGTGGAACGAGCAGATCTGACAGGGCGGGGTGGGGTCAAAAACTCTCCTTAATTTTTCAGAAAATTTCTCAAAAGAGTAACATGGGTCAGATTTGCATTGACCCAAGAAAAAGGCAGGACAAAAAGAGTCGGTTTTGACTCTGGCAAAATAATCAAAGAGGGGATTAGGTTAAAGAGCGCCACATGTCACTAGGCACAGGAGACATGAAGTTAATACAGGCCGATGAATGAATTCTGATAGATAGTTCAGATGTTGCTGGCTTACTGTTGGATTGATGGTGTGTGGCCAGATCTGAAGATGAGCAGAGGAAGAATCAGGTGAGAACGGTGAGACAAAGCATCCAGCTGAGGAGCGATACTGGGAGCGAACCAGCGGCATCCTCCATGTGCTCCCTGAGGCAGAGAGGCTGAGAATACGTAGCAGAGCACAAGCACAGCTAACAAAGTGGAAATCCAAGATTGTCAGATTCAGTCCGATAATCCAATCCAAAATATCCCAAATACAAGAGAATAAACAGGGTAAGGAACACAAAGTTTGAAATTCAATAAAGTAACCAGAGTTATAGAAACAGAGTCCAAGTTCTAACAGAGCAATCAGGGCCAGAGTAGCAGAATCTGAAGCTGTCAGAATATTCAGGGCAGTGTCAGAAAACAGGGTCCATAAGCCAGGACGATTCAGGGTCAGAGCCCGGAAAGCCAATGGACTTAAAGGCAGAGTCCTCAGGCAGAGATAAGGTAAGAAGCAGAATCAGGTCAGGTCAAATAAACAGACTAGGGAGTCTTTTGAGGTGTGATCAGGTCAAACAATCTGGCAAACTAAGAATGCTGGAGGAGCTGCTCATATAGAGCAGAGCACAGGTGAAGCTGATAAGGTTGGTTACGAGTGAGTAAGGAGATTAAAACAGGCATCAAAGGTGGAACAGACCAGGAGTTGAATCAGAGTATCAGAACAAGAGCATGGAATCGGACGTCAAGCTGGAACCGTGACAGTATATGGATATATAAATAATATATACACAGAGTATATAACATCCATTATCTAAAATAATGTCAGAATCATGGAAATTGTTCTCTTCCACTGTCATTTACCTACACTTTCACAGCCAGTCAAAATCTGTCTCAGCCTTGGCACCAATCAGATTTGACATAGAGAGTTGTTCCATAGTTGCCTAAATGACTGAGGCGAGGGAGGGAATGAAAGGAAAGAATGAAAAGGAAGGAGGGAAGGCATCTGTGATTCCGCTGTTCTGTTTCGCTTGACTTCATTCTGAGACACTTAAAGACCTCTGACGAAAGTGTCACACACACACACACACACATCACACACACACACGCTCTGCTACCAGCACAATAACAAACGCCTTCAATTTAACCAGCCAAGCAAAACAAATTAGAAGCACAGACACAAAGACACACACACACACACACTGCAGGCTGACACAATAGAGCATTGTTGTTTTTATTGTCAACAGTGGCTAAGTGATTGGTTGGCATGCTTCATTCAAATTTAATACATTCACATAACAAAGCCTAGCAGACAGACGCGGGCTAACACAGTGTTGTGTTTTTGCAGAATAAGGCAGGATTGTTTTAAAATCGTGGGAATCAACATGGCGGCTGGTCAGTTTGTGTCCCACTCAGCCAGCAGAGAGCTCATTTTTACTGTTTTAATAATAATAATAATATAATGTTAATACATTCACCCAAGACAATAAAATGGAGGTCAGCAAAAGCAAATTTCTAATTATGGTTAGGTTTCACAGAATATCTGAGGTTTCCTTTTTAACATTTGTAAGTTAATAAATGCATTAACTACTTCTCTAGAGCTTTCAACAATATCTTGTGGTCCTCCTTATCCATGACATAATGTGGTTTGGGTTTGTAGATAGCTCAAAAGTTATCACATGACTAAATTATGAACATTTGTATTTGGTGGAAGATCACACTGTTTAAAACCCCTGGAAAAAACTACTAAGTGGGCAATTTGGGTCCAAGTACTGTTTGTGTTATGAAACACAAAGATTGGCAGCCTAATAGTGTTCACAACCACGCATCTAGAAATGAGATAGGCAGGTGATGTAAGATAAGATACAAGACACTGAAAAATGTCACAACTGCTGTAACCACCTGACTTTTTAACTGTTACCTGTTGCATTGCTTCAAGGTCATTTTCTGACTCCTGACCTTGAAGTAATGCAACTCACGGTCATCAAAGTCAGCAAATACCACAGTGTCTACAATGTATTGTAATTATGTTTTGGCTATTATTTTGTATCAGCAATGTATCTTTACTCATCAGAATATAAACTCTTTGACACTAGAGGAGGCAGTGACTGCTTTGCAAGGCTTAAACCTATAAGGTCAGAATGGAAGCATGTTATCTTAAAGAGGAACCTCACACAAAATACTTTTGTGCACATAGTTGCAGATATAGTAGGCATAGGATGGAAATAAAGGTGATTTTTGTACAAAACACATGTAACTTGTGCAAAAAGTATTTTTTCTGCTCAACTTGTTACCCTGAACCAGTTGTGGTAGCACCTGCTGTAACTGCCAACTGCAACAGCTAATATTGCTCCAGTTTGTCCACAAAGCTGCTGTTTGCATTATCCACCATGATAAGCATAGGTCAAAAACAACTATATGAACAAGATTTATTTCTCAGCTGTGGCAATAGACAACACACTGGCCAGCCAACAACATTTACTATGAAACTCCACCACAGACATACACACTAGACAGCCTCTTGTAGTTCAGCCACTATCCCAGGTACTGTACAACAAAGGTATACACATCAACTCTCTAAAAGGGTCTTAAATGTAACTAGTAACTGCCAAAGCTCCACAGATTCACTGTTCTTCCAGCAGCAACACAGAGTCAGACAGTAGCTTTGAGGGTTTAAGCACAGAGGGAGGTGCTGCACAGATTGTAAAGCCCCCAAGGCAATTAAAACTGACTTGATTTCTAATAGCTGGTTAGCTCTGACTGCCAGCTCTACATTGCTATCCATGCTGTGTTGAGTAGTGGTCAGTTAGTCCCCCTACTCATCCTCTTAAACCTGCATTCACTTTGATTTTACAGATTATCTAATAATTGGACTTTAGAGACTCTCTGATTTGAAAATATCTTGCATTTATTTAATTGATGCTATCAACAAGCTGTTTTTTGAAGAACGGGGGCTAATCCAAATCTGATGATGTACCCGGTTTTAGTGTCTAG
>JAUMHL010000027.1:376054-392494 GCA_032362345.1 Sandelia bainsii | reverse complement strand
AGTTTTACTAATTGATTTGTTTCATCTGGTTTCATAGATAAATATAGCTGGGTGTCATCCGCGTAGCAATGGAAGTTAATAGAGTGTTTTCTTATAATATTGCCTAGCGGAGACATGTATAAAGTAAAGTTGTAAAATGTAAATGTTAACCTGTAATGAATGAGCAGTTCTATTTGCATGTGATCAGTTTCTTTTTATTTTCACAACACTAACTAATCAGCTTAAATTTGAAAGCCCTCCACTGGGATTCCACTGGGACCAGCTGCATCGGATTTGGGCTGCAACACCGTTTTGTTACGTCCACTACACAGCTACATACAACACCAGGGGCGTTTCAGGAGCACAGTGGCTTGTTGTGGTTCTGATTTTGCCTTTATTTTTGATTTCTTTTTTGACTTTTTTGTTCTTATAGTTGTTACTTCCTACTTTATTGTGCGGTAGCCTACATACAGTTTACATTTAAGTCATAATGGATGACATGGACAAAGATTTGTGGCTGTGTTTTATTAAAAACTATTTCATTCATCCTCATAATAATTTCATATCTAGCTAAATTTCACATACAGTGCATATTAGCAGGAGGAAAACCAGTGTTTCTCCTATCTAAAAAGCTGCACAGAATAAGGGAATCGAATGTGCACTACCTTTACATTTTTCAGAAGCAGCTTCCATCAAAAAAGACTTGGCACATATCTTTAGCAGTGGACAGAGCTGCTTCTGGGACACTTCTGAGACATGCTGTGCTGCAACCAGTGGAATCACAAGCATTTTGTGATTCCAGATTCCAGACTAGTGGCAGCGATCAGCTCCAGTGACCATGTTGCAGCCGGCACTAGTGCCAGCTGGTCCCAGTGGAACTGCATGGCGAGCTTCTTTTGATTTGACAAAATCAACCAAATGTCATCTAAAAGCTATTCAAACACCTAATAAAATACAGCATAAAACAGTATGCCAAACATGAGATGCCAGCTTTGGAATATTATATTTACACAATTGAAATTTTGGAAAAACCCCAACTACTGAGGTTGCACAAGTCAGTGCACTCTGGGTGACAGTTCCAAGCCTGGTGAAAATGGGGGAGGGTTGTGTCAAGGAGGGCATCCAGCGTAAAACCTGTGCCGAATAAATGTGCAGACCATGATACACTGTGGTGACCCCCATGACAAGAGCCAAAAGACGAAAAAAAAAGAAAAGCATAACTGTTCAAGTGAAATTTAGGCATGAAGGAGGCACTGGAGGAAAGGTCAGGAAACCATTAGGAAAGCTCCTCTATGGGCCATAAATATCTAGATCACATTCCACAGTAATGTGATCAGTAGTTACACCTCAGCAACACAGAGTTTTCTTAATGCCTTTTTATTAAAACAACACTAGACTGTGCAGCCTCAGTGAGGATATGCTCTCTTTTTATCCTTAGGGCCAAACAAAAAGCATGTCGGCCAGAGGAGTGCTTGTGTGTGTGTGTGTCTCTGTGTGCAAGCAAGTGTTAGATTTGATCAGGAGAGAGTGGATTTTAGCTAAAACACAATCTTTAGAACTTTAAGATCATTTACAGGAAAATGCACTTCGGCATGGGATCAAAGAAGGCCTGGAATACAAAATATCAACACACCAGAAACTGGCTTTCATCAATCATCATTTTATCCCTGTGTGTGTGTATGTGTGTGTGTTGTAAAAGCAGACGTGCCTGCCAGTATTAAAGGGAATAAAAGAAAGAACAAATTTAACCAACTCCAGATTTCAAAGCTCTGTTCAGCTTTGGTGTGTGTATATGTGTGTGCAAATTATTTCATTGGTGAAGCTGTCAGGTACGTTCAGATTAAAGCTTAATTTATGCTTCTGCGTTGAATCTACATACAGCCTACACCGCTCTTGAGCATTTATACTATATACTGCATTGCTCTGTAATTACACTGTGAAAACACTAGTTGGCTCTGGGCTTTCTCTGGCACTGTGTTGAGCTTCTTCTTCTGGTTGTACTACACACACTGATGACTCAGGCTGAGCAGATCATGTTGGAGTTGGAACTGCTAAACTGCTGTTATTTTTACTGAAATTACTGCAACGCAGAAAAGAGAGAAGACATCGGAGGACATGTTGTGTACAACCACTGCTGCAGATCAATCACAGTTGTTATCTGCATCGCCGCAATGTGCAGTTGTTACGGCGTACAGTGCAATGATTCAATTGAAAATCCAGTATCAATTATTATTGTGTAGATACCTCTGTGCAAAATTGAAAAGTTGTGCACATCTGCTTGAGTGAGTGTGTTGTCACAGAACTGTCTTGGAAAGCAAACAAGCTAAAGCCAGCTAGACAACGAGGTAATGACCAAAAAGTAATGCACGTCTACTACTGTGATTTAATATCTAATGACTATTAAAACAGAATATAATATCTTCCCAACAAGTATTCATTAAACCGCCTCAAATACAGTGTAACAGTGTGTGCTGTTGAACCATAAAACTGTTTTAGTGACAAATCATCCAGAGCTCTGACCAGGTCTCATTCTGCAGTTTTCCTTCTTCGGAAACATTTTCCACTCATTGATTTGTGATCTGAAACGTTTTAGACACAAAAAAACTTTACATGTTCATTAACTGAAACTAAAAGTATTTCACAGATGGTTTAGATTTTGGTGAACCAACAAAATTTACTATATGTGTGCGCCAGTGTGCTGTAACATATTTTTTGCCCTTTTATTACTTCTCTTATTTGAATTTAGCAGACGTTGCACAAAGGAGTTGCACAATGGACAAACATGGATGGATAAACAGAGAGAATGATAAGATCTGGAGAAAGAATGCTGATAGATGGACTAAAGCGCGAAGAAAAGACTGAGCTGTGAGAGATGCACAAGTTTGTGTGTGTGGAGCTCTGTGTGTTTTGACTGGGGCCTCCATACCACAGTTCTGTTTGTGTTGGACAACTCTCTCATGCTCTTTCTCTCTATATTTTTCTTTCATTCTGTCTGAACAGCTATATTTTCTCGTCCTCTCCTCCCGCTGAACACCGAGTGAAAACTAAAAGAATTTTCTGCTGATCTTAAAATTTTCTACAGGGAAATCCTAAACAATTTTCTGTACTGTCACAGTTACTGTTTAGTTGCAGTATTTTTAAGAAGGGTAATTAAAGTCCAACTTAACAGCTGTTAAAGGATGGGCAAGATGAAATATGCTGTAAATTGACCACTAGTCACAGAGAGACCTGGGTTTTGATTTCTGGCAGCAGCAGCTCTGTTGCTCTGCAGTGCATGTGACTGGCTGGGGTAATACTAAGGAATAAGGGTATATTGTGGCATTACGTCTGGTGCATGCTTCTTCCATTATATAACTGTAGGTGTGCAGGCCCTCTCTAAATCTGGTCATCGTGGTCTGTGCTATGCACCTCCTCCTCCTTCCAAAACAAAGCTGGTAATGATGAAAGGAGGAAAAAAAGCAAGTATGAAAAATGTAGCTACTTCACATTCCCGTTGTAAAACTTCTTGCTCTTATAGCTGCGTCCACAGTGCCCACTACAGCGGCAGAGCTCACACTAGTACAGTACATACACTGACAGAGGCGATCAAGCAAAACTGTCCTGACAGAGCATCCTTCCCTTTTAACCACATACAGTATGTGTGCATCAGTACATATACTGTATGGCTGCTGTTATATTCTCTTGCTTTACTGTAACTCACATGTTTAGAGGAGACTGAGATGATAATGAGTGATTTCTAAGTCTTATTTATCTTTTTCTGTGCTTTGTGTATTGAAGTCCTCCTTTTCAGGGACTTCCAGTTGTTGTCAAATGGAGTGACACTTGTGAGACACTTCAGGCAATCAACACTAGTTGTGCTGCTACATTCACAAATGGCATATTCCACTCTCCACGGCATGTATACAGTTCAGCACATAATGCACCTTTACCATGTGATGGTGTGTTCCAAATTGAAGTTTAAATTTAACTTCGAACACATCTTAGGAAATTTCATATACGAAAGAAGTTATCATAAGTCTACAATCACTCCCATACACATACCGTTCTGATCCGTCCAGGTTAGCTCTGTGAATGAAGCTGAGTTTAGCATCTGCCCAATATAACTTCTGTTCTGCAAGGTCTATGGTCAGACCATTGGGCCAATATATGTCCACATCCACTATCACTTTCCTGTTAGAGACAGGTACAAAAAGAAGAGACCAGTGTGTGAGCTTACACCAGGAGCTACATATAACTACAATGGGGTTTATGTATAATAAATAAATAAGGCAAGTTTGTTTACAGGTTACATAGTTACACTACCTGTTGCTGCCATCCATGCCAGCACGCTCTATCCTGGGCTCCTCTCCCCAGTCTGTCCAGTACATGTAGCTGGAGATCAGTAAAATAAGTAAGTTTAGAAGTAATAATGAAATAATTAGTTTACTGAAAGTGAGATTTCTGCTTTAATTTCCTACATTTCCTTTATTTCGTCTTTCTTTCTCTTTTAACTTTTAAATAATCACAATGACCTGAATTAAACTGACTTGACTTTGTGTCTGTTACATTTGTTTCATTTTCAAGCAATCCCACAGAACCAACAATACTTCTCTACTGTAGATGGCAACCCAAATCCCACCATAACTCTGGACAACAATGATATCAATATCAGGCTTTGATACATACATATACACACATTTGTTAGTAGGAGACATTCAGTGTTGGTCTCTGTATTTTCATGGGACTTATTGACAGTTAAAAATGGAATATTACAAAACATACCTTAATCCATACACAACATATAGTATACAGTAATACCATATGTGTATCTCTACACTGTGATGTACGTTTCATGAGTCTATTTTATATACCACTGACCAATGATCCATGTGGAACATCCGATTAGCAAACTGAAGGTAAAAACTGGATTTTTGTTGAGGATCAAATCACATTTTACTCTTAACTCTTAAATCTTATCTGAAGTGACTCTAACCATCCTGAGCTGTACTGTCCACTGTTACCAGTGTACTTCCATGACTGTTTCCTCTTTTCTCCTGCCTGCCCTGCACCCACCGAGCTTCAGTTTCAGTATGACCAACACATATGCCAACAGCTCCAAACACAGGCACACCCTGTGGTTATCATAATCTATATAAATGTTAGCTGCACATATTTGCATCTGACTGCTCCTGGAGCTGACAAGGTATTCAGTCTGTTTACTGTATGATACAACCATAATGCTTGCTTGCTCATTCAGGAAAAAGGGAGTGTTTAATTGCAGTTGAAGGAAAGGATTTAGTTGACTGAAGTCCGGAGGTCAGTCAGTGCACTCATTTGTCTGCTTTGATTACAGTGTCTTTATATGCAACAGTTAAAAAAATCTTTACAAAAACCTTAGTGGTTTTTATAGGGTCACTACTCCCAAGCCATGGGAGCATCTAAACCATCATGGAAACTTAAACATAATCAGGCTACTTAAAACAACAGGCAATATAAGGTCAAATACCATTTTAGACAATTAGTAGAAATTCTCCTTCTCAATCTACCTGCATCTCATCTGATGAGCTCAGGCTTAGCAGGAGAGAAAAAGGGCAGGTCTTGTATTCTACCTTTTTTTTTTTGCTCACTTCATTTTTTATGGTCTTGTTCTTTGACTTCTTATCTAGAGTAGCTAGACTATTTTTTATCTATCATTATATTCATATAAATTGAAATTTTTATATTAAGGTGGACGTGATGTAAGGCTATCAACAAGCACTGCTGTAGTTACTGCTGATGTAGTTTTCTAACTGAACACAACTTTACTACTGACAGAACTAAATTTTATTTCATATTAAAAACTTGCAGCATAGTCTAATAGTACTATGAAGCATTTGTATGTGTGTTTTGTTACCGCTGAGAGGGGTTGAGAGCAATAGCTCTAGGCTGGTCCAAGTCCATCCAAAACAGGACCTTCCTTGACGTGCCATCTAGGTTGGCCACTTCAATCCGATTGGTCTCCGAGTCCGTCCAGTAGAGCTTTCTACCCAACCAGTCACAGGCCAGCCCATCGGGACTGTCCAGCCCTGATACTACCACAGTCTGGCCAGTTCCCAGAGCCTCTTTAAGTGCTGCAACCATAAAACAGAGAAAGTGAAAAGGTGAAAAAGAGGAAGAATCATTTCTTGAAAGCAGCTGATGTTCACAACAAAACCTTCACCAAACAAACAGTATGCAGTCTTACAATTGGACGACTGATTCCAGTGGGTTTGTTTGATGGCCTCCTCGCTGACATCTGTCCAAAATATCAGGCCTTCAGCATACAGGAAGTCCACCGCTGCTGCATCCTCCAGGTCACTAACAACGATGGCTGACTCACCCCGCACACCCTCTGCGTCTACCAATCGTACATCGCGCCGGTTGGCAAAGAGGAGGAGAGGTGAGCCTGAAAGAGATTTTACGTAACGCTTGAAACATTAGCTTTAAAACTTTCATACTAGAACACTAGTGATCACTCCACTGCTGATGGAAATTCTATTGAGGTGACCCATCATTCCCACAGAAGCTCCACCTTTAGAGGAAACAGCAGATTCTGCTAACTCCTTTAGCAACAGTGCTCCTGACAGTTTAAGCACATCGCTATATCCCCCACAAAGTGGATTTAAATACAAATGTACATTTGTTTAATGGTTATGCAGTGTTCAGTTGGAGCTGGTGAGAATATTAGTGGATTTACAGGTTTTCCACCAATTTTACACATGGACATCAGTTTATCAGCCATGAAGAGTGAGAATTTCTTCTAAATCTCTGGAACAAAATGTGAAAGAAAATAACCCTGATGATATCATCATCTTGGACACATAGAAATCTCAGACAGATGGCCTCATGTTTGCCTCTAGAATACTCATGGTCAACTCAGTGACTGAGAGATGGGCTGTTTTGCTGTTCAGTCACAGGAAACTGTTCAGGTGTGAGGGATCACGAAGAAAGAAGTTTATGTGGACATTTTGAAGGACAATGTAAATGAACCTGCTGCCAGTCTAGCTTTAGGTCACCACTGGGTCAATTTGCCATGGAAGAATGAGCTAAGATCCCTCAACAGACACAAGACATCGAGTTAGGAACTGTCATATGTTTTGTTGTTTTGTTTGTTGTTAGTTGTGAGTCAGAAAGGTTACACTATTGACTATTAATTAGTATTAATCATCAGTTGTAGTCAGAAGGCTAATAATTCTGTCACTGTCATTTATTTTTTTCTTGTTTCAGTTCAGCTCATCAGTAAAACATCTAAATCAAACTTAGTGGAGATTTTGTCTTTGTTCTTTTGGAAGAAATAATATATAAACACTTTTGGTTAAGAAACGTTAAGGGTTTTGTATGATTTCATAAAGGAGGCTAATGATTCTGGATTTAACTGTACACCACCCCAAAGTCACATACCACAGTGAAGTTCACAGCAAGTCACCAAAATACCAAACTAATTTGGCCAAAATAAAAACCTGTCTGCACCAGACAAGACTGCTACTCATTGGAACCAGGTCCAATCATGTGTTGTCAAAAACATAAAACCTCTAACATTATTGCCATCTGGCAACAATCTGCAGAGGCCATCAAAAAGAAAAGAGACAAGGCCAAAAAGTTACATTCGTCTTTCTTTTTCAATGCATCCTCCACCAGAAGATTAGACAAGTCAAGTCACATTATATATGAATAAAATGTTTGTTTACTAGTTAATATGGCAGAAAGATTACTTTAAATCCTGAGAGTATGTCTTCACAGACGTATGTGCATGTCAGAATCCAGATTCCATGCGTAACTGTGTGTCTGTGTGTGAGTGCAACTCAGTCACTCAGAGATGTTGTCCTCCCACTGCTGGACGCAGTAGCCATCAAAGCAGCTGCCACAGTGCCTCTGGGGAAGATTGTGGTTTTGGCCTGGCAGGGTGGCAGAGCTGTTACGCTGTGGTTTGGCACACCCCAAAGCATTAAGACACACTGCTTCTGTCCGTATGGACTCTATCCCAAGAAAACACACACAACATGACAATAGTTTTAATTAATTCATTTTGTGACTGACACCAATGTGGATGTGGACTTTGAAGTAGTCTGTTTACAGTCTACACAACCCTGCTTTCATGACCACAAATAAAGTCCTTAGTGAAGAAATGGAGAGTCATCATGAATTATTTAGCTTTATAGTTAGTTTTTGTTATACAGTATTTTGATTGATTAGTTTGTTAGTTAACAAGACTGTAAGAGTCAAACACATACTGAGAAGGTGTGTGGATTTTATAGTCTTTTTGTTAATGAGTAATCACATTGCAGGAAATGACGTTATGAGGGCTGACTAAACAAGTGGGAATAGATTTCATCTGAAAACCTGCCTCCATGTTCAGCTTTTAATTGAAGAGGAACCAGCACTACTTTAAATTCAATATTACTCCGATTTAAGCATCTTGGATGTTGCCATGTCTGATATTATGATTTTATAATGGTATAAAATATTCTTCTCTATAAATCAATCATGATTTATTATATTAATCTTTGTTTAAAATGCTCCCTTTGAACAGAAGTACAATTATCTTACAAGTACAAGTTACCTCCCCAATAAACTACATTACTCTAATACAATAGCAGCAATACTAAAATAAAAAACCTGATTAAATGTCTTGTCTATCAACATAGTGACACGTATAGGCCAAAATAAAACAAAAATCACAAGAGAGACAACAACAGTGAGAAGGGCAGACCACACACTGGAGGTCAGAGCTGATGTTAAGGTGCTGGTTAACTTTCCTAGATCAGCAGGGTTATCCTAGACTGCCTCATCCAAATGTTCCAAATGCACATAAAACATATGAAACATGGTGTTTCCTACACAGGCTCCATGCATGCATGTTTCCCACACATTGATGTTACCTGGGAGGGCCACCCATTTTTATGAATTTTATGACTTTTCCCCCCACGCTCCAACCGTGCCTATAGGTTATTTGTTTGCTGCTTAAAAAGTCAAACAGTGTACAAAGTAAGTGTGTAAGCAGTCAAGTAGCTGATTCTTGTTTTGCTGATCGTTTAACATTGATTGTCGGATCAGCTCGGATCAGCTGTCGCTAACAACATTAATTCCACGATTTAAACTGATGACAGAACAAACATATCACAAAATACTGAATAAAGCCACAAATCCATGTCATCCAGTATATTACCACACAAGACACTACAAAAAATTCAGTTATTACAGTTTAGAAGCCAGATAGAAGCTAGCTAGAGATTTGAAACTGTACCTTCTTTGGTAGGTTTACGCATGAAGTGTGTGAACATAACTCTTTCTATAGAAATTATTCAATCACCATCTAAACTAATCCAACAGTTACAGTAAAATGCAGCAACACTGTTAAATACTGATGATTTGTCTGAAACATTAAATCTAAATGTCACTGTACCTGCACTGTATGAGAAATGGACATGGTGGGGGAGCTAATGCACTATGTGAGGGGTGGTCAGCCCTGGTAATTGAGAGCCACTGTCATACTTGTTTTCCAACCAGCCCTGCACTTCCAGTTTCTGATTGGGTGAATACACCTGGACCAGGTAATCAGCAGTGGGGAGGGCAGGGATAGTTGAAAAACAAGCAGGACAGTGGCTCTTTAGGACCAGTGTTGCCAACTCCTGCACCCGTGTGGATTTGTGTGCATGTGAGGAGACCACAGAGAAATTAAGGTAGACTGCCACAGACCTTTGCTTCTACTTTCCTATTCCTCCCTCCTCTTTTCCTTCTCCCTTTGTCTCCTCCCCACGTCTCCACCTCTTTTCTTTTCTCCTTTTCCTTTCTTCTCTGCTGTGTTTCTCTCACTTTTTCCTCTCTGTCTTTCCTTGCTTATCATCTCTCCTCCCTCTGTGAGGCTTGCATGAAATCCAAACAGCACAGAACCTCCTCGAGTTTCACACCAGAGCAACACAAACAGGAAAAGATATCAATCTCTTCCTTACATTCCTCCTCAGCACTGTCACCATATCTCTTCTCCTTACCTTCAGCCCCTCTAGCTCCTAACTCATTTCCTTTCCCTGCTGCCTGGCTCTTACCAACTTATACTCTGATGGATGTCATTCACAGGACATCTGTGTAATGTAATACATCTTTTTTGATACTCACCAATCTGATTCTTCTTAACTTCTTTTGTGTTTTATATTTTCTGAACACTGCTAACAAAACTCTTCTACCAGGTTTGTTGCAACTGTCTTTTTTCTTCACAAATTGCACACATAAATGTATATTGAAAAGCTGGAGTAGTTTTGGAAGAATATATATATATATATATATATATATATACATATATAGAATGATACAAAAAAAGTGGTGTGGTGAAAAGTATTAGGAGCTGCTCTGTTCTCAGTCTGCCTTTGTTAGGTCTTGCCCTGTTTTGTTGAGTGTCGAGAGTGCCTCCATCCAAACAAAAGAACAGACTCAGTGTATGAAGCCTGAATGCAGTGAATGCAATAGCCCATATAGTGCAGGCTAATGAAGAGGAGTGTGGAAATTACCTATTGGTTGGTCTCAGCAGTGTAAAGAAAAAATACCCAGGGTTCCCAGGGCAAAGGGTTTTTTTGGGTGGCCCACCCCATTAGACCAGCCCCCATCCAAAAAGATAAGTGTTTCTATTGAAAAGTCAGTAGAGGAGAGAGTCAGGGCTCAACACTTTCTTTAGAGTGGCTCAAAACAAGTCATGTTTAGACATTTAACATATGAGAAGTTTGGATTTCTTTGTTAAATAAAACAAAATTCAGAAAAAGCTTTTTAGTTCTCATGTAAGGTATCTTTTTTTGCCATCCTTTTTAAACAGAGTTATAGTCAGCCACATTATTTGAACTAGGGGATGTCATATTAAAGGAATAGTTTGGGATTTTTTCAGGTGGTGATAGTATAATATTGAGGTGCTTATATGTACATGACAATAGTTCTTGGTCTCTAAAACTGTTTTACACACAATCACGTGTCACATTTCACCCAGAGGGCAACTACATTGAAATTCAGGGACACCGTGTACAGCCCACGTTCCATGCTAAATGCACCACAAAGTTCACCTGTGACGTAGTATCTAGTCTAGAATTTTACAATCATAATAATTAATACTTCATTAATCTCCTTGGGGAAATTCTTGTGGACAGGCTGCCCCCTTACGGCACCAAGAGTTCTGGGTTCAGTGTCTTGTCCAGGTACACTTCAACATGTGGCCAGGAATCAGGGGAACCTGGAATGAAACCACCAATCCTGAGGTTCCCCCATCCAGTGAGTGTTTCAAAGCTACAGTCTATTTAAGACACATTTCACTCTAGTTCTTCCCGATAGTAGATTCTTGCAGGCTGCAGTGTAGGGCTATTTCTACCAGTGGCTTGTTTGTTGTTGTAACCACAGCTTTTTACCTCACAAGTTATAAACAGAGTGAATTTGTACTTTACAGATTGAAAAGCTTTGCAGTTTCAGGTTTTAGGCCACAAATACCCTGAACCTGGTTCTACTGAAGATCTTTCGTTAGGAGTTTTTCCACTGTCACCTGATGTTCGCTCAAGGGGGAGTTTTCTATATAATTCTATATACTGGTATTTCTGTAAGGTCTTAAAATGTACAATGTTGTGTAATTTGGTGCTTTATTAATAAACTGAATTGAATTGAACTATTCAGATAAACTTAGTCCAACTCTACGTTTAGATCATATTTGAGCATGTGTGACTCACTCCAGCATTTTCTCCTGTTGTCATCCACACAGTGTGGATTTGTTCCTGCCAACATGGTTCATGTTTTATCCAGGTTGTTTGTTAAGAAACAAGCAATTCCACAGATTCCACAGAGATCCAAAATACGCCATTTGCAGAGACTTACAAGAGATTTTACACCATCAAACAGATCAGAAATTTCATGTAGACACTGGTAATGGAAAAAATGACTATTGTAGATTTTTAATGGAATAACTACGCAGGTGTAGAGAGGACCATCATCAGCAAACATTAGTCCGGTTTTCCAGTGGCACATTGTGTTTGCTAATACAAGTTTATCAATTTAAAAGACAAATAGATCATTAGAAAACTCTTTTGCAATATCAGCACAACTGAAAACACGCATTTTTATGGAAAACAAGAAGCTAAGTGCCTCTAAACCTTTAAACAGTAGTGAACATGTTCATTAAGCTATGTGAAGCCTCAGAGGATGATGGTGCAAGAAAAAAGAAGAGCGCAGCTGTCCAACATAACTTGTTAGTGTTAACTGCATTTCTGATTCTCTCATGTTAGGAAAAAACAGTGGTAGATACATCGCCACCGCAGCTCAGAGGAACAATAAGAGTGAAGCGTGTCTAAAATACACAGCAAAGACACCGACTCAAATTAGGTTAATACACTGTGCACAGAACAAGGGCTGTACATCTTACACCTCTTTGAGTTCCAGATCAAATGTGTGCAGGTGTCTGTGCTGAACAGACACAAATCTAGTGACCAAGACCTTTTGTCATGTCAATATTCTATTAAGACTTACCTACTATTAAATCCTGACTTAAAATTCCTTTAAGGTTAAAGGTGCAAAAAGTTGATAAGTAAGTAAACAGTTACATGTCTGAACGAGGGCTGGCAATGGCCATAGCTGGTAGCAAAGTAGTTTTTAACTAAATAGTTAATAAACTATTAAAATCACAAAGGTTTCATTTTCTAATAGTAGAAGTAGAAGTAGAAGTAG
The DNA here is from genome assembly GCA_032362345.1 of Sandelia bainsii. Taxonomy (NCBI): domain Eukaryota; kingdom Metazoa; phylum Chordata; class Actinopteri; order Anabantiformes; family Anabantidae; genus Sandelia; species Sandelia bainsii. Next base: position 379,834 of record JAUMHL010000027.1, on the reverse strand, counting down.
TAGAAGTAAAGCTCAGAAACACACTTCATATTTCCAGAAAGAGATGCTGAATGAGAGATGGCAGTGACTGGCTAGTGAAACACAGACCTAACTCAATGTGACATCACCTCTAGTAGGCCAACTGGTCACTTTTGACATCTGAACATCAGTTAAACTAGCAAACATCTTTTTCTCCCCATTTCAGCCCTTCATCTGCACTAAAACTGCACTTTTCCAAACGGTGCCCAGAGTGTAGAAATATTAACACACTGCCCTGTGAGGGTTGAAGTCTGACAGTGATGGATCAGTTTAAATGGCAGTAATACTGTATATCCAGATAAGCAGAGTTGTTAATTGGATTCAGGGTGATTTTGTCCGATGGCATCATGATCATAAAACACTTATTTCATCACAGCACAGCTTAGAAATGACACTTTTACACAGGATTTATGAGATACAATTAAATGTGATACTAGTTTTGACTCACTAGAGAAAAGGCCTTTCCAAACTTTCTCTAGGATAATGCATTTTAAATGTTGATATAGCTGACATTGCTGTTTGTCTGTATTTCTGCTGCTTTATGTTGCAATCCTAAAATAATCATTTAAGCAGCTGGCCTGTCTGTCCCACTCCCTACCAGATACGAGCTGTGATGCAGCTTGGTTATTGCCAGCTTAAAAGACAAGATTTAATTGTTTGAGCGTTAGTGGTTAGAAGTTGTGAAGAGATTGCTGACCTCTGATGCCTTCTTCTTTTTTAGGTTAATTCTGTACCTAATACGCTCCTTTTCTATTCCTCAGTGAATAAAGCTTGAGGGAACTGAAACTAATGACTTGTAAGACCTTTCAAGACCTGCAGATAACCTGCAAACACTATTGGCAAAACAGGGCTGTCACTTTCTGGAAGACAAATCTATCTGAATACAGACTTGCAATGAAAAGAATCATCTAAATACAAACAGTAAGACATAAAATTGTGAGGAAATATCTGATCAATGAGCAGGTAAATGAGGACTAAGACACTGAACACACGTTCAGTGCCAACCTTCAGTACAATGCTGTTTTCCATACTCAAAAATACTCAAGATTCCTCACCAGTTAGAAAAGTGTGGTTCAAAGTGGGGCTGAATGAGCAATCGTTTTAATCGCTCAGCCTTACAGGAAAGGCAAACTAACTTATCCAAAATGTCCTTTGTGAAATGTGAATGTGGGTGTTAACACAAAGATGATGAAAATTGTGTCTATGAATTCTGTCTGAATATGTGAGTATACAAATTTATTTTGTCCTCATCATGTACAGCAAAGAGAAAGCACCACACCACCCATGATGAGGCCAGGCCTAATTTCTTTTTTTCTTATTATTGTGTCTCTAGCACGGTGATTTTATTATCTTATAACATTTTGATCATTCCACTGCAAACAGTTTGAGTTCTGCAGATTTTAACTAAGCACAAGGACAGTCTGATCTGAGTTCACATTTGAACTTGAAGTCGTCATGTTTAACTGGTTTAATGAAGAAAAATGTGGACTGGTCAGGTCAGGCCACTCAAACTGACATTTCACATTAGAATAAAAATGGTTACATCATGATAACTAGTTTGCAACACTTAGATGAGATAGCTTTCAAATGACAAAGCAAAGGTTATGTCTCTCATGAAAATGTTGTGTTCATCACTAGATCAAGATTTGATGTTAATATTTGTAATAGACACTGAGTGAGTTTACAAGGAGCTGCAGAGCCAGACCACAACATGAAAAATGAAGGTTCAGTTAGAAGGAAGTGGTTGTACTGGTACGTGGTATAATGTCTTGCATCCATATGAGATAAAGCTAAGCTCCGCCTCTGGCTGGACAGTTTCAGGCGATTAAATGAGACCACAGATCACACAGTGGAGGTCAGCTTTATTCACACGTTCATCCAGAGGGGCAAAAATCTTTAAATCTTTGTGCTGCAGTTTTCTTAACCAAATAACCATCCCAGCTTGTTTGTCGCTATTGAAGCAGAAAATCTGCTTGACACCCGACACCGAAGAGTAATGGCTGGAGCTGCCGAGGCCCGAAAAATAAGGTTAACGTTAGCCCCACACTAGCTTCAAACTTCATTTGTGCACAGCCGCAATAACTCAAAAAGTACGGCGGCGGCACAAAGCACGCGGGGCCGTGTAGCTCCAGCGGCGGCCCGCTGCAGTGTCGCGCAGACCGACGCACAGTGTGGACACTCCGGCTGGAACTGCCGTGCTGTTTGTACCCTTGGGACATGAAAACCACAACTTTCAGACAAGGAATCACTGCCAGCGTTCTCCTCCGTCTGTTAGTGGGGACCATTAGAGATGAACGATGCACACACACACATAAAGCTGGACTACAACACGTTAACTACGATGTTAAAAAGGGTTTTTTGTCAGTTCTTGTTCCCTGTGGATTCATGTTGAACAAAAAGTCAACATACCTTCAACCGCCGACAGTAGGCAACTCCTTAGCAGCAACACCACCAGCAGACCGCCCATTTCAAGTCCTCTACGCTTTAAATCCATCGTTTCCACTCCATTTTCGGGATTTACTCCTTAATTAAGTTGAACAGAGCTCCGCTTTTCCCAGTCTTCATTTACATAAATGAGGCTGTATTCCGTCGTACACTTAGCTATATGTCTGCGTGCCTCTGTGGGTCCCTCTCTGTCGACTACACTTTTTTTTCCCACTTAATGCGCTCGCGCTACTTTATACTTTGGACTGTCGAGCTCGCGCACGGAGAGAAAGGGCAGGCGAACGTGCTGCTACGTCATCCGACACGAGGCATCAAGATTTTTTTGTTTTTACTACTTTGATTTTCCTGTTGTTCATACACACACGCACACACACTTCATGTAAATGTAGCCGTTTTTTTGTGTGAACTCCGCTGTGCTGCTTTTAAGAACATATTAATGTTCTAAGCCATGTAGATAGCCCAACTCTAAAGTTGGATTTCAAAATAAATGCAATATCAGGAATAAAATGCTATTTTACAAAGTGAGAAATCAACTTATATAAGTCGGCGATAAAACTAAAACTTTTCCAAGAGACAAGACGTGGTAACCACAGCGCAAAGTGAGTAACTGCCCCGGGCAGGTTCACTGTGTGGCAATTAGTCAGTGGAAATTGAATAAATTGCATCAAAGCACATTATAAACTGAAATGATAGGTAACACCTGTATTATTACCTAATCATAAGGGTGATTATGGAACATATTTTAACACAGTCCTGCCAGCAGCTCCAAATCTCAACAAAATACTGATTAATCATTAATCATGAGTGTAATATTTCAAATCATTATGTTCATGATAAAAAAGATTTTAAAAAATGACATATATACAAATATATGTGTGTATACAGTATATCATACAAGCAGTCAACAATGTGCTATATTTCTTCTTTGTCACATTAAAAATATTTTTTATTAAACTTAAATTTACATTAATTGCATTAAATGTACACACACTGTTATTAAAACATGTATCTATATGTTTATTACTTTTCACCGCTAACTATGACTGACCTCTTTTATCTATCTTTAGATTTCCTTTGTAATAGTATAACATATAATATACACATTATGTGTCCAGTGGATGGTTAATAAATGGTATTTAATATTTCTCAGTCAGCGATCTGACAATTAGATTTTAGCTTTGCTTTCAATTAAAAAGAAACAATTTTTTTAATTATTATTATTATTTGTTTGTCAAGAGAATATACAAACTTGTACACATTATATACATCTTACATGACATTGAATTTCTCCAACCATTTTAGCTTTTCTTTTAAAAC
>JAUMHL010000027.1:352893-365415 GCA_032362345.1 Sandelia bainsii | reverse complement strand
ATGGTTTTTCCCGATTTGAAGCAAGCTCCGGCACAGTGCTTCAAAAACAAGACCTTGTCGAGTTTGAAGTGTGATTCAGAGCCTCGGTATCACAGGGAACATCACTAACTTTATTGTTTACTTCCCTCCTCACTCACTCAGCTCCCCTTTAATGTTTGTTTCTGTCATTAGCTTCCCCCCCACTCTTCAGTTCTCATAGTTTACTATTGTTTATCATCACAATAAAACTTCCATCGTTGTTTCAACTCTCTGGTTCTGGTCTGCTTATTGGGTCCTTCTCCATCATATCCTAAGACACCTGACAAGGTCACCCCAAAATAACACACTAGCTAATACTGGGCTCATGTTTGTACTTTAATACTGCTTTATATACAGTCTGTATGCTTCCTAAACACAGCAGCCGTCAATCTTTCCACAACTAGACCACAAACTTTATTTATATTGTTTGCATCAACGATTCCAACAAGTAACATTCGGTTCCAAACATTCCTGCAGTGCGCTGACACTATCAGTATGTTTGTATCTGTATTAAAATATTGAAAGACTTTTTTTCAGGGATGCATGAAGTGAAGAAGAAGTGGACATGTGGAGTGATGAAGGGTGGCAGCAAGAATTGAAAACCACTTTCACCCCTGACTCTAGTCAACAACGAGACAAAGTGACACACCGACACAACACAAACCGAAGCAGATAACTTGGTGTTCTGCTGCACATCATCATGTGAAAGTCGTCTTGTAACATGATCTTGTAAAAATGTGAAAAGTTTACTTAAAAAGCTTCTTGTTATTTGAGAAACTAAGAAAATGTAAAGGTGGCACTGCACTAGTGCCGTAGCTTCACGAATCACCTCAACACAATCTATTCAACATATCTGTGAAGTAACTGAACATTGGAATCACATTTATCAGCATCAGATTATCAGTATCAGTAAGTACAGTGAATTTAATGTCAACATGGTCCAATCTCAACAGAAAGCACAACACACACACCAACAACTGACAGTAGTAATAATTATAATGTGCTCATATTAACAAGGTGAAAGTGTTTTCGTGCACTTCCATCGCCCTCAGCACAACAGTTACAGATGTGGAAATCTGCCAAACCACCATTACACCTAATACTGCGAATAAGTGGGAAAAAATGATGGTATAAAAGTCTCAAAGCTCTTTCTCTCCTTTTTTGAACAAACCTTTGTAAAAAAAAAACTTTAGGCACTGTCTTGCCTGAATGCCTGTTCATACCCTCCTCACACAGTGTATACTCAGCCGGATCTGTTTGAATGATTTGTGCTGTGATGGCTGGGAACCGTGTTTATTGTGTGGGGTGTTTAGTCTGCGTGTGGCTTGCTGTGTTTGCACTCCCATGTACCCTGACTGATGTGTTGCTGTATATGTTGTCTTTGTTGTGGGTGAGTTATGCGAGATGACTAAGATGAAAAGCACTTGCTGATGCTCTGGAAAACACATCAGTGAGAGGTAAAGTGTAGCAAACCTTGTGTTGCTGTAACATGACACAGTGCACATGGAAACTGTGTTACGGAAGGTTTCAAATGTCATTTCCTGAACTGGTTGTTTTGTTACCTTTCATACATCTAGAACATGAGGAGAGAAAAGTGACACTTGTTCACCAAGACCTCAGTTAGAACAGGGTGGCATGCAGTCATTTGCTTTCTCAGTAAACTAAGAGGAAAGAAGTGTCTCTGTCACTGTACATTAACTTTGACACTAAACGTTGTCAGAGTTAATGTACATTCCTCTGTGTGACAGGCAGCCTGTGGCGTTTTCCACACTTCTATTTAGTATTACTCACCAAAGGGTCTAACAAACATGTTGAGTGTATTTGCTTCCTCTTACAATATTTACAACTCAGATTTTTAAATATTTTAAATCCAGCATCGTTTACGTCAGTGGTTAATTGCTAGCAGTCTTCTTCTTCCCTGCCTTTACAGCATATCTTTACATGTTACTGCCACCTGTTGATCATTGCAATAGTAGACACCTCAGGTTGACTGAATGTGACATAATCCATGCATGTGCATGTGCAGGACTCCATCCATAATCCTAACAGCTCGTCCTCTTACAGGTCACAGGGTGCTGGAGACTATCCCAGCTGTGAGTGGGTGAGAGGCGGGGTACACTCTGGACAGATCGCCATGAGCAACCAGGGCTGACGTGTAGAGACAAACATTCACATCTACGAGCAACTTAGAGTCACCAAGTAATGTAACATGCACGTCATTGAACAGTGGGAGGAAGAGAAGACCCCCCGACAGAGGGAGAATATGCTAACTCCACACACCATCGTGCCGCCCCCAAAACCAGGACTCACTGATACAAAATAGCTTTCTAATGCTACTAAAGGTCAAAAGCTCTACAGACAGCCCCCAACATAGTGCAGATTTTTATCAGTTTTGCACCTTCAGCTGCTTTACTACACAACAGTCATGTAATTATGTGGACTATGTTTTATATTGAACTGAATCCAAAAGCCAAGTTACATTACAACATACATTCTTAACCTCATTAACTTGCCTTTACTGGAAAATTGTGTGTGGACCCATTTTTACAAAGGTAAAACTAAAAAGTTCAAGTTGTGTTAACATAACCTTATATTGGATGCTGACAAATCGAGTTTACATGACTGGTCTTTACTCAAAATCAGCAGATTTCCTTTCTTTTCAAATTTCTCAGTTTAAAGAGTCAGTTCTTTATTTAGCATAAAGAACTTACAGCTGCAGCTGTTGTAGCCATTTTGTACAGAAATCAGTTCAAAGACAACATCTGAGGCTGCTCCCACAATCTTTGTTAAATTCCAAGCGTCTGGGCCTGAATTTAACACTAACCGTCATATTAGCATTCTTATCGTTAAAAGAAACTATTTAATATGTACTAAAACAGAACATTTCCATCACGTTTCAACCTACAGTCACAAAGTTTCAAACCGCAAACACAAGAGCCTTTGAAGAGTTTCCACCAATGCATGCTGGGAAGTCTATTAATATGCTAAATCTTTATCTTAATCTGTTGAGCGAACTCACAGAACCATACATTCAAAAACTATTTCTAAGTACTGACAGTAAAACTTAACTTAATGAAAAAATATTAGTTTTGTCTACTAACTTCCCATATGAATGGACGATTTGAGCTGAAGCTTAGAAAAACTCTTAACAATCCATCTAGGAACATTTTTAATCTACAGCTGCTGAGGTGACTCCACAACCAGCACACTACAGGCTAGTGCCAAACTCTGTGGAAGAACCACTGTTTAACACCCATGTGAATTTTATTAGTGCACATTTTTCCATGTGATTAAACACACACACACACCAATAAAAATATTTTACCTCTGACAAGGATGTGATGCAGAAGCCAAGTTGAACTTGTTGTGCATCCTGCAGAATCCCGTAGGCAAAGGTGGGGAGGTGAGAAACTCGATGTGCTGAACAGCTGGCTCTCCGAGGAACACACACAGAACCGCTGGCTGATCCCGGCACTTTGATCAAAGAGAGCTCGCTTCACGTGGAATGATGGAGTTACACTAACTACACTACAACTGGTAGCTATGAATTAAACTCCAAAGATGATTCACAAACAGCAAAACACGATCAATTTAGTTCTTTTATTATTTATTCTCTGCAAGGAAAAATATCTTTTCAAAGTGCATTAGTACAATGTTGAGTTGGCACACAGCAGGTGTCTTCTCTTGTCTTTTGACAGTCTACACATCAGTTCCTGCATACACATGTCCACCACTGTCGTTTGTATGATCCCAAACAGCTCACATCAGGAACTCTGAACAACATTTAGAAAATCATTCAATCTTGAAATTGCCCCACTGACATAACAAAGGTGGTGAAATCATCCAGGACAGTTTGTAAGCTACATGCTAACTGCCATCACTGTAGACATCAAGTCACTATACACATTCTAGAGAAGCCTTAGATTTGGTTTATCATGACGGCTGAATAATTTGATGTGTGTGACAGTTACAATGCACGTTGTCGTCACAGAGAAGTGATTATCTACGGTGTGTTTCTTTAAAGTTTCATCCAATGACCTGAAGGTGGTTTGGTTTATTCTCATATCTCATATAATTATTATCTGATGAAGAAACTACATTTGTCATGCACATTATTGTAATCAGTCAGCAATCATGAGCAAACAAACCATGTAAGTAATTACACATGTGTACGGAAGCCTAGAGCAGCCACAAATGTAAATTCAAAACATTTGTCTGGTTTAATAAGTAACCAAAAGATAATTTTTAAAACTGGTTAAAAGTTGTTTTCTTGGATTTGATAAAGAAATAAAAACCTCATGGGAGAAAACAAAAGGTTGATTTTCAAGTCTATATGAATAAAGATAAAGAAGTTGGGTTAGAGCAAGGTTAGAAACTGGCTTATTCAAAAAAATGACTGCAAACATGGCCGCTCTCCACATCCATAACAATGTAAACTAAATTCAGTGTTCCCTGCATTTCTAAAACAAATCACTTACTGCATTATATCCGCCTTTAAGGATATGGAACATTAACAGAAAATGTGCAGCTACTATTAAAAAAAACAGCAAAAAACACACAGATCAATACAGGTCAAACTCTAATGATTTTATATTCTGCAGAAATACACAATACTTTTTGATGTGAAAACATCTTCTGCTGTGTGAGCTTCAACCTGTCACTTATTGTTAATGGCTTTGTGTTTCCCTTGGCTTTATCGAACAACAATGTGCTTCAGTGATTATTTGGCAAAATACCATCAGTCATGAATCACTTTGAAGAAAAAAAAGTTATAGCAGAATACTGGTGAAGAAAAGAGAAAAGGCAACAGTAATTCAGTCTGGATAGTGACTGCTGAGATCTGTCTCACATTTGTGTTCTCAACATGAGAAAACAACAGAAACATGGTACAGGTACACGTTAAGATGTATGAAGAATCTGGTTTGGGATTATGGACTAAAAATAAAGCAGACGTTGGTTGTGAACATACACAGGCTGTTCAGTCAGCAAAAATATAAAATACACAATAACAAAAGAACAAACAATCTATGGCCCATTTCCCATGATTCACAGCAAGGTGTGTGCAAAGAAAAGTTAAACACTGCATAGCTGAAATGTCACTGCATCAGAAAAGTGAAATAAGACTTTTAAAGAAAGAAGTCTGACATGTGGAAAATAAGTCTTCTTTACTGTAAACCACCGTTAACAGTATTTGTGCTAAACTAGGCTATCACATAAATAATGTTAAGACATTGTGGAGCTGTTGGAGCATCATTAGCTTCGATTTTAAACTTGTGCTGTCAGCAGGAATTTCTGTGGTCTCTTAACCTACTGTGAGAAGCTGCAGTCTGGATTTGATCTATTAGTTGAAATCTTTTTTATTAAAGTGAATAGAGGGCTGACAGTTAAACGGTGGCAGGAAGTTGGGAGAGGTGGGCAGTGGCTGCACTGGAATTAACTGCATGTGAAGACTGACCTCCTTCTGAGGCTAAGCTAAGCTGGTCAGATATTAAGTGCATGATTTCAGTCATAGCCTTAGACCTTTTTGCTGATGAGCAGCTAGTTAATTAAATACTGCTTCTCAAAATCGGAACTTCATAATAAGGAAGGTCTGATTTTAAACACTGTATTAACTTTTCGTCTTTGTAGCTGTTATTACTGCAGTGCCACGTCCTTTGATAGAGGTTAATCAGACAACAGCTTTGTGCTGAGCTAAACTAAGCTAAAAATACCCTTCACTGCATCTTCTCCTGCACTGTAACGTTGGGGTTTTACAGTAAACTGTATTTCCCAAGATGTCTGATTGTACCTTTCTAGTAGTGAAATTAAGAGATGTGTTAAACATAATCAACAAAACAAAACACTGTCACTATCAGTCATTGTTCATGTGGGTAATCAAAGGTTCATATAACAACAGTGTGTTGACTCCACGTCTTTGCTCAACATTTGGAAAGTATAGCGAAAAATCTCAAGAAAGCACTAGTATGAAAGTGATTATATCCACCAGCCCCCAGTTGAAGCTGTCATGTGTTTAGTGCAGAATTAGTGTGGGTATACAGGGACGAGTTTGTAAAGGAGGATGGATGTAATGGACAGGAGTATATGTGAATGTCTGGCCTTGAAAATAATCAGGAACATGACTTAAAGAAGATAACATGAAGGTCTTTATGGGGTCTACGAACTAAACCAGACACTACACTGTAAATACTCCTGCTCCTGGCTTCAACACACCAGGCCACATCTGGGGAAACTTATCTTTTCACTGTATTCAGTTGTATTCAGAGTACCTTTGTCTAATTCTAGGGTTCTTCTGAGAAAATGTCTGTGGACTTAAGGTTTTTCCAAAGTATAGAAGATACTGCTTCAAGTCCCACCCTCTATGCCTCTAAGTCACTCAGGTCAGACAACAGACACTTCTGCTACTGACTGGACTGTAGTAAATTTTATACAGCTTACAGCTTACATGTTTTTGTAGTTTTGGCCATCTTACACTTAAACAACTAAATTCAGACTGACAGGCTGTAAAGAAGCCAGCAGTTTCTCCAGATTATCTAAAGCACTTGATTTGAAGGTCCAACTCAAAGTGAGCACAACCAATATGGTATTTCTCGTTAACGCTTTTACAATGCGACTGACTTAGTCATTATTGTGGTCGTTGATGGGGAATATTCACAAATTTGTTTTGGTCCTTTATATGGTTCAAATGTGGTAAACCTTACACTATGTGAGCTGCACTGAAGTTAACATTTGAATTAATTCAGACCAAAGTCCTTCTCTTCTGTGACTAAATTCATCTGAAAACTCAAACACTGACAGACTTTCAAATGTTTAAAGTAGAGATGAATAAAAGACAATAGAAACACTTGCATTCAGTCATATGAAACATAAAGTGGTCAATTGCTTAGGTCATCTGTTGAGCTTTGGAAGTGTCCTGACTACAGCTGGAATGAGGAGCAGTGCAGAAGAGACTCTGTTGGGTGGGTATGTTCTCTTCTATGTTCTCTTCAGTTAAGCCCAAGCAAAAAAACTGGGACAAGCCAAGCTTTTCAGATTCAAACCAGCAAAGAAAAAGCAAAGTGCTGAGTAGAAATGGATTAGTGACTGCTTTCAGTCAGTTCAGTCTGGTCCTATTTCTCCTCAAGCTGTCTTAACGGCAGCACTGAATCCCCTGTGAATTCACAGTACCAGTATAATACCATCCAGTCGGTCTTCAATTCTAGACTCATGAACTCCAAGGGCAAAAGATAATGTCCACGAGTTGTGCTTAGCGTCTTCCTCCTTCACACCCCTGAGTCTGCGTACATGCCGTTGATCAGGTAGTCCACCTGAGTGTAGTCCTTCCTCCGGTAGCTTTCATAAGCCTGTGTGACGAACACAGACACAGTGACCAGAAAGAAGAGCAGACCAAAGAGAAGGACAGCCAGTAAAGACGCTGTGTCCACCAGCTGCATGGTCAGTACACCCCCTGCTACTTCTACCACGGCAACCCCTGTTCCTGCAGCTGCTGATTCACTGTGATTAGCAGGAGTAATCGTACTTAAGGAGGCAGGCTTTGTGGGTAAAGAGGTGGCCTGAACGGGGGGCATCCCCATACTTGGGGCATTTGGCTGTGGTGTGGTTATCAACAGTGTTGATGACTTTCTATCTGTAGTGGTAATAGTAATGGTTGTGCTAGCACTTGTTAATGTGGTTGTGGCTTTTGCAGTTGTTGGATGGTGTGGTGCTGCCGTTGTCGTTAATGTTGCCGTTGCTATGGTTGGCGTAGAGGTTGGTGTGGTTGTGATTGTGGAAGTCAGCACCACAGTGTGTGTGGATACCTTCCTATCAGGCTGTGAAGTGGTGGATGAAACAGTACCAGTGCTGTTAATGGATCCAGTATGAGGAGCTTGAGTTGATGAGCCTGTGGTGTTAGAAGGAAGAAGGGTCACATGCTCAGTAACTTCCTGTGGGAATGGATGGCCTGTTGATACTGGCTGCTGAGTTGATGGCGACGCTGTGGACGAATGATTTCTCCTCTCCATGGATGTTCTAGTGTCACTGAATTTGTTACTGGCAGAGGTGTGGTTCATGGATAAAGATGAACTGGGAGAAGAATGGACCTCCTGTGTGCCATTATCACCTGAGGAAAAAACAGACTCCATGAATCACTAAGCTCAAAAATGAGAACAATAAAATAATTATTATTTATTTAAAAAGTGCTTTCTACTCATCTCCAGTAATTTAATTGACAATACAAGCATTTTAAATGTTTTAAGACCAGAACCTTAACAAATGATTCAGGAACAAAAAAAAGAATAAAACCACAGCAGTAAAACATGCATCATAAGATCCATCAGTCTTACTCTACAGCACATCAATCAATCAATAACAACTTTATTGTTCCCAAGGGCCAATTGTTTGCATAGCAATACAGTAACACAAGACACAGAGAAAACAAAACCACTGGGTTAAGGGAAAAGAACTGTCCAAACCTGCCTGGCACTATGTGAGAAAGTAAGGTCAGTGTTCATGATACAACGATAAGAAAGACACTGGGCAAAAATGGCGTCCAAAGAACCAGTCAAACATGGTGGTGGTAGTGTGATGGTCCGGGCTGTTTTGTAGCTTCAGGACCTGGATGACTTGTCATAATTGATGGAACCATGAATTCTGTGCTCTACCAGAAAATCCTGAAGGAGAATGTCAGACCATCAGTTCATGACCTCAAGCTCAAATGCACTTAGGTTCTGCAGTAGGACAATGATCTGCAAACACACCAGCAAGTCCACCTCTGAATGGCTAAATAAAAAGCTAAATGAAGGTTTTGGAGTGGCCTAGTTAAAGTCCGGATTTAATTTCGAGATGCTGTGACATGACGTTAAACAGGCTGTTCATGCTTGAATGTGGCTGAATTAAAACAATTCTGCAAAGAAGAATGAGCCTAAATTCCTCCACAGCGATGTGAAAGATTCATTACCAGTTATCACAAACACTTGATACTTTTTCACAGCACGGTACATATGTGTAAAGATATGTCTTACTTTTTTTCCACAGCATCATGAAGTCATAGCTCCTTTATGAATGAATATTGGATCATACTCACATGCAGTGGAGCAGTTAAGCTGTGTTGTGTTAAGATGGGTTGGGAAGTTGCTTGAATCAGGAACACCTTCAGATACATTGTTGTAGGAGGAGGAGTCAGTGACCAGCAGCAGGCACAGGACGTGAAGGCACCATGAAGGATTTAGCTGGAACATCGAGTGATATGGGGACATGGTGGGCTGTTATGGAATGACACAAACACAAACACACACACACACTCACATACACTAGCTAACACATACACACATAGGCCTTGAGTGCGGACACTCCACTGGTACGCTGAAGTGCACACAAGGATGTGAGGCTGAGCTGAAACAGGAGGAAATGCAGCATCCACTGTCTGGACCTATGAAAGACAACAACAACAAGCATGTGTGAGCAGCAGTCATCACAGCTACATCTGATAAAATATGTTTACAGATGCTCAGCATTTTGTGACTTGAGAGCCAATAGTTAAACCTTTTTAATACAACATTTACGCTACTGTTCTGTATTTTGTTATTGTCAAAAATGACATGTTAGTCTAGTCTCCCCATACTAATTTTACTTCGATTTTGTCCGTGATATTCAGATAATCCACTGAAAGGCTCCTACTAAAAGAAAATTGTAATATTCTAAACGACAACTGGTCACTGTAGTTTTTCACACAAGTGGGAGGAAATAGTGTATTAGTTTGGGACTATTTTCAGCTGCAAATGAATCCATCACAAGTCAAATGTGAGGAACGACTGCCATCTAGTGTCAGAACAATGCACATCTCAGTTAATCCCAAAAAATCCCAAAACCATTTCCACAAATGTCTGATTTTACATAAACAGAAAGAAATAAGTTAACGGCATTATTCAACATACTGAGGACAAAAGTGTAGTTTAATAATAATACTGCATTTACACCAAACTTGCTGTAGTCAGTTTAAAAAATATATTAAATTTATTACATTTAATTTATTATTTTTGTTTCCCAATACTATATTACATTTTAAACGTACATTTGCTTTTAATATCAATTCGTTTAAACTCCGCTGCAGCTTGTGCTTTGCCTCAACAGTGCGCTGAACTGGTGCCAGAGACATAAGAACCAAAGAAATCAATGTGTCACTAAGAAAGAAAAAAAGTTGATGTGATGTACAGTAACGTTAACGTCTGATCTGTGGACTCTCACTACACTAATCATCCAGGAAGAGTTTTCAGTGAACTTCAGCACACAGCTACCTGCCCCGAATGTCAACAGGAAATGTCCACATGTCAGCACGGTGCCAACGTGGAGAGCAAAGCACAGTGTGTGTTACGATTATTGTAGGACCAAACTCCGTTCACAAATCTCACTATTTAACGCTGTGCCAAATACTATAGATTTAAGAAACTAAATTAATGCCAAATTCTGAAATTATTATACAAATATTTTACCTTTATATTCCACAATTTCTTGACAACAAGGCATTCAAGAAGCTATGCGTTTATGTAAATGATATTTTTGGCGACCAGAGTACGCAGCTCACGTCACGTTACAGGAGCTGCGTTACTGCGTCTCTACTGGGTCCAAAAATGATACAAGTAATAATGTGAGGAACCGAACCACAGCACGCTACCCTCCGCACTGGGCCACGTAAACGTCTGGAACTGTGAACGTCACCAGAGCTCACGTTTGTTCAGATGAGTTAGAAGTTTAGCGCACATTCGCCTCCTTCTTCCAACGTAATACAACCAAACTCAAAGTGCCAGGAAAACGTCTTTTCCAAGCAGATTAAAGGCGAGCGAACAGTTGCTAAAGCTAACGTTAGTTGACATAGCAGTGAACAGGGCTGCTGTACAATGAGAAACTAGTCAATGAAAACATATCTCATCATTAAAAGTATACAGTGAACCTCTACATTGTAGCTTAGCTAATGCTAACAGCCCGATTTCTCCAGTCAGTTATCTGGATAGAGTAATGCTCTGGTCGCATGGCCATTACAATTAGAGTGATTTCGAGGACTTACCACAAATCGCTTGCGATTCATTAACATATCAGAGATGTATGAAAAGAACAGCCAGGCTGAAGTCAACACTTCCTGATAGCAGGAGTAAGCTTCTTCTTCGTCAGCTTTATTTCTAATAGTGTGTTTTCTCACTCTGCCCTCTGCAGGCAACAGAACGTGCCTGCAGACAATTTTAACTTCAACAATAACTTGACATAGTTATAACATTTTGCTAACTTTGATTTTAGTTAAGAGTTAATAAAGTAGTTTTTTTTCTTGAATTCAAATAATCTTTACATTTACTTTAAATATTTTAAAACTTTATTTAAAAAATTAAATAACTCTGATATAACAAATTCAATGAAATAGCTAAAATAATACCTTTAAGATAAAAACAAAAGAACTCTACTGGTCATCCTTATCCAGCCCTTCATCATCATCAAATGTACTCTAGTGCAACTAGAAGTACATTCTTCTCTCGAGTTAAGGGACTACATAAAGATAAAAAAAAACAGAGATTAAATGAGTTTCACGTATTATAAACCTTTGATGGAGGTGAGAATTAGGGGTCAAACTATCAGACAAACTAATCCACTTCCACCAGTAGTATTTTCATGCTCCCAGAAGACTTAAATAAATAATCTACATTCATGACTGTCTACTAACATTTAGTTACTGTTACTAGTTGACGCATCCACAAGGCTTCAGAACTGATGAATAGACAGCAAAACGTCCTAAAAAAAACTAAAACTAAGTCCAGTTGCCACTGAACAACATTTTTTGGGAATTACCATGACCTGGACGACTGAGGATCACAGACATTTAGCTACACATTTACATTACACCATTATCACATCACTAATTTAACATCACGGTACGATATACGCCCTTCTTGGATCGAGGCCTTGCCGTGGCAGATGGGCTTGCGTGGTCTAGTGATCCTCTGAGCTATGTTGTCAGGAGCTATATGCTCCTGGTAGGGTCTCCCAAGGCAAACAGGTCTGAGGTGAACATCCAGACTAACTCGATCCAAAGACCCATATGGAAGATAGACAAGGAGCAACGTTTCCCTTGCCCGGGAAAGGGTACCCGGGGCCCCACCCTGGAGCCAGGCGAGCGCCGGCGAGCGCCTGGTGGCTGGACCTTTGACCAGCTCAGCCCGAAGGAGCGACGTGGTTCCGCTTTCTTGTGGGGCCACCACCTGCAAGAGGGGCCATAGGGGTCGGGTGTGTAGTGATACGGGTGGTGGCCAAAGGCGGGAGCCCTGGCGTTCCGACCCTCGGTTGCCAAAACCGGCTCTTGGGACATGGAATGTCACCTCTCTGATGGGGAAGGAGCCTGAACTGGTGCGGGAAGTCGAGAGGTACCGACTAGATATAGTTGGGCTCACCTCTACGCATAGTCTGGGCTCTGGACTTTGTTCCACTCTGGAGTTGCTGTGGGTGAGAGGCGTCGGGCAGGGGTGGCCTTGCTTTTGGCCCCCCGGC
>JAUMHL010000027.1:307316-319009 GCA_032362345.1 Sandelia bainsii | reverse complement strand
TATTTTGTAGCTGCCACTGTGATGAAATGTTAGATTATCATAATTATCAAACAGTTCATCTTGAAGTGGCATGGCTCATAAAGGAGAGTTACCAGACCCATTTTGTTTTCGAGGAAAACCACACAAAAGTGTAAAACACAATATAAACATTTGTGACGTAGTGAAAAAAGTTCCACTGTTTTACCGCTTCTGGTGATTGCTAAGTAGATGATTGAGGCTACCAGTCAAGGCCAATGCCTGGAGGTTAGCAGACCAGCCCAATAAGTGAAGACTACAAGGCAAGGCCGATGGTTGAAGGCTGGCAAGCAGGGGGCATGGTTTATAGGTAGGCCAAGACTGCAGCAATCCACCAAGGATCCCAGTATGCCGAAAATTTGTTAATCTTGCAGAGTACCACTCATTCAGGTTCAAATTTTCGCACATAAAAACACAAACAGTCAGACCTCAATACTGACACACTGAACACAGAACGGGCTTGGCTGCCATCTTGGATTGTGGGCGTTAATAATGAAAAAGTTGCAAAAGACTTGCATCCTGTTTTATCTTTGCAAACACAAAAATGGGCCTTGAGCTTTCAATGAAAAGGGTTCATTCTATTAAAGAATGTGCCCTTAAATTCTACCTAACCCTTCAGTAATGCCTTACAATTATTTAGTTTTTGGAAAAATGGATATTGATACTGCAGTGGGAGGATGTAAGATTTAAAACTATACTATGTGTTGGAGGGGGGCCAGAATCAGTGAAGAGGAAGGGCAGTAAAAAGTGGTTATGTCGGCAGGAAAACGAGAAGGCAGGCCCGCCTTGAACCCCCCCCACACACACACACACACACACACACACACACTCCCATACACACACACAGATGTACACACACTTCCTCCTCCCCCCACCCTTCTTATCAGTGTCGAGAGAGAGAGAGAGAGAAAGGGGATCAGTAGGAGAGTGGACGAAGGATTAACAACAATGACAGCTGAGATGGGGCAAGAGAAAAGAGGAAATCGAGCAGGATAGAGAGAAAAGTCTGGAGATAGAAGAAAAGACCAACATAATTATTCCCACTGACCAACAAAGTAAAAGAAACAGATGCCAAACAGAGTGAGACAGTAAAAGATAAAGTGTGAGATCAGAAAGTATACCAAACAAGAGTCAGTCCACTTGGAGTGAGAACGGAGCACTTGTTTCGGGAATAGGGTGGATCCATCGCCAGGAAGACGACATCACCACCACAGCTATCATGTACAGTGGATATGGAGGTATGAACCAGGAGAGAGAAGTTCAGTGAGGCTAACTCATGTCTAATCATTAATTCTCTGTATTTGTCAGGATTATCTTAGTGTTGCTGGTTTCTAACAACACGCAAAGTCAACAAAAAAAAAAGTTGTGGCGTGGAGTTTCCGAGTGTACCAGTCTCAAAAGTATGTAGCAGCAGTTCAATCGGGCAGTGGTGTCAAAAGTGTTTTTACCTCAGCTTGCCCTGCGACTGCACCAGTTCCTCTACATGTATCATGATACTTATTGCAGTTTTCGACCTGGTTTGGTAGAATATTCAGGTTTATTAAACTGTATTTACAGGACAGGTTCATATTTATTCACGTCTGTCTTGTAACAGTAGTGACCGGCACATATGTACAGTACGGAACACTGACATAGTTTTTGGTTGCTGTGATTTTTTTTCCTTTTCCACACTGCTATGAGTTTGTCCAATCAAGTTAGTATTTCTCAAAGTTGGTCTGTTTTGATCAACATTGTATCTTTGTATAACTGCCTCTGCCATAAAGACACTGTGGAAGCACAAATAATCTGACAGACTGCTCAGGTGGTAGGGTTGAATTTGTCTGATTTCTTCTGAATTCACTGGGACATGATACATGTGAATCTTAATATGTCAATATGAGGACTTTGTTAGTATATGATCAATAAAGAAAGTGTCATAATGTGTCAAACAATTTTACCTTCAGCAGGACAGTAACAGACATAGTAAAAGTGTTTGGTAAAGAAAATAAAATATAGTAAAACTTTCTACATCTAATCCAAATATCATCCAAAAATGATCTATCTGCATGTTATAGTGATGCCCCTATAGATCAGCTGGAGATCTGAGTTACTGTTTTTAAGGCTGATCGACCATGACTGGTGACCGGTCGATCAATCTGAGATATCCAATCCTGTGCTGGTCACATTTACAAGCATGATGGTTCACGCTGTGCACCAGAGTGTGATGGAGCAGTGACAGTCTCCACTCCTCACTGTTCACCTGCTTCTCTCCCCAGCTCAAAGTCCTCATTCTGGGTCAGGCTTAGCTGTACTTCAGGCTCATGGTGTGAGTGGTACCAGAGCTTTTTTTTTTAAAAAGCAGCTCTGTTCAAACTCTGCCTGCTCACATGCCCTGTCACACACACAGTCAGTAATATCACAGATACACAACATGTCGTCAGTGTGGAAGTTATTTACTTTGAGTGTAAATAAAACTCGCATTTATAAGCTGTGGAGGAGTGACCATAAAAACATTCAGTGCCTTGTTGTATTCTTCTGTTTGTCTCACCTGCTGAACCTGTTTATATCTGGAAAAGTACAAATACTGCACTTCAGTTTGTCCAGTAACCTGGAGCAGTTATCTAATAGTCAATTTAAAAAAATTCTTTAAAGAGAAATGACAAAAATGTTTTTGTGTGCTGTCAATTATACATTCTAGAGAGACAGGAAATCAGAAAGAGCAGCTCAGACTATTAAAGAAATTGTAATCAGCCAAGAAAATTGCAATCGCTGCTTCTACAGTATGTTATATTTGGTGAATGTTACAGCAGGATTTGAGGAGTTTTGCATGTTTTAGCTCTGCTCATCAAGAAATAGTTCTGGCATGTAACTTGTAAAACCACAATCTCTTGTTTTTACATGTTGTATGTTTCTTTAGATATTAGTTATAGACATGTTTCAGAAACTAGTATCCTATTCCTGGAAGTGAGCAAGAGTGGCTGTGGGGGTATTCCTGTGACTCAGTGTATCCATAAACTGCACTAGTCTTTTCCTGACCCTGCCCTCGCTGCAGGATGTTACTCCCTCCTCGGCTTCCTTCTCCTAAAGACAGTAGTATGAGGAAGAGGAAAGGCCTGGAGTTATGAAACTAAACTGTTTGTACAGTTTAGTTTGGGGCTGTGGGACAGTGTAGTGTAGTTTCACTCAATAAAAACTAAATGCACCTTAGTCTTGTTTTTATCATTGACATTTGGCTCAATTTTCTTCCAGCATTTTTAATATTTATATCTAACAGTTGTGACAGTTTACATCTACATCTTTGTGATGTACTGTTACCATGGTTACAGACAGTGATCGGCCCATATGGGTTTTTCAATGGCTGATGCAGATCTTTAGAGAGCAGGGAGGAGATATTTACTGTCAATATTTAATGTCGATATGTTTTTGGGTTTGAATGAATTACAAATGACACACAAATATGCTGAACTTAAATGATCATTTAATAAATCATGAAAATATTTAAATCATTTCAAGTGTTAAGAGTTGCTATTAAAATGCAGAACACTCCCGTAACTTCGTGGAGACATAGGGTGTTGTCCTTATTTAACAGGTCCAGAAAGTGGAATCACACACATTTGAACTAAAATACTGTTTACAGCTTGAAAGGAAGAAAAAGTCAGGTGACATCTGTCTATTCAACATACTACATCTATATACTGCTTATCCTGTAGGATTGTGAGGTAACCAGTCCCAGTTAATAATGGGGCGAGAGTTCAGGGTACACCCTGGACAAACCATCAGTCACTAACTGATAACCATATTTATTAATCAAATTGAGTAAATAAAATACAAATAGAGTAAGATGTAGATTGTTAACTGCTGATATTAATGCTGGAATTTGGAACTTAGTTTTCATAGCTACGCATTATCCATGACAGTAAATGGTAAACTTATGGTGAGTCTAATCCTGAGTGAAATAATGCACCTCATAAATCCAGTAATGTCCGATGACAGAGGCCACGTGTTACTGAATGTAAGAAGCTTCTCTTTAACCATTGTGTGACAGGTCCAGCAGCAAAATGACCTTTTGAAGCAGAGATATTTTATTGACCAGGAGCTAGAGTTTGTGATTCCACAAAAGCTGCAGGTTGTTTAATAAGACTTAGCATTAAAATGTAATTGTCTTTTTGTCTATGGTTCACATTATTGATTAATTTTCATTTGTTGATGTAAATTATATAACAAACATAGTTTTTGTTTCAATAGATTAGATGAGAATAGATATATTTTTTTAGTGTTGTCTTCATAAAGACAAATTGGTCATCAACCTTTTTTTTTTTGTTGGGTTTCAGTGTCTTTGTGGCAATGTGCACTGCCTCAGTAAACCGTATCTCCTTACCTATCACAACAAACAACAAAATGCAGCAAGATTTGTGCAAAAGTACAACAAATGGTACAGTCTCTAAAAAAGAGATACAACATTTCAAAATCTGATTTAAAGTTTTGAATCAGCAGGTGGTGACTGCTGCTGGCGATAGCCTCCAAAAACCTGAGTGCAGTCCTTTGTGCTCGCATTACCAGCACGTACTGGTCTGTGGCAAACTGCTTGTTTTTTGATCACTTTGGTTGTTGTGGTCTTTTATTTTCGTCATCCTGTTTCAGCTCAGTAATTTTGTTTTGCACTTGCTTTGCAGTGTAATGAATTCCTAAGGTGGCAAGTTTTGAGGAAGCTTAGACTCATCAACTTCCACAGTCACATAGAGCCTCACCTCAATAAAGCGTGGATCAGTGTCTGTCCATTTTACATTGTTCATTAGATTTTTTTCCTCCTATTTTCCAATGCTGTACCTTACACAGCCAACACATTCTCCGAAAAATGATGGTTGCTAGTTGGCACAGAGTTCAACCAATCAGCATATACTTAAGTTACTCATGCTTCCTATTGTGCTGGGAGAGTACCTACCCTGAAGTAGCAGCTAAAAAAGTCCCTCAAAAGTACATTCTAAAAACTTTGATCATCATCAGTCCTGCAGTGCAGACACACACATAAGGGGGTGCATTCAACTGTTCTAAGAACTATTAAAAAGTTCTTTTGATCCAAAAGTGACAAATGTTTCTGTTTAGTCAGATTTAAGTGCCAAAGTGTTTTTATAACTGTACATGACTGAGGTAAGACTATGTACACTCTTACTTTTTTTCATAGTGTTTTTGCAGCTGCTCTGCAAGTGCACTTTACTCTAATTTAGTACTGTATCCTGTAAGTTCAGTGACTATTTATAAATCGCAAAATATCTATAAATAAGAAAAAGGATGAACTTGCTGATTGGATGGATGCTGATTGGACCATAGTGGACCAGTTACTAGAAAAAGAAAATGAAATGGAACATCAAGTATTCATATTCAAAGTATACTTTTGTGTACTCAGGGGGGTAATTTTTGGGCTCATCTGCTGTGACACATGAATTACTTTTGGCTTGTTGACATGAGATGAGAGCTACTATAATTGTACTGATCCATTATGACATTGTAACTTTTTTGAGCAATTAATTAAATAAATTAAGGAGACATACATGTATTTATTATACTGTAGCAGATATTATGGGCTAAGATAATTTTCGTTGTCCTTATTGTCAGCAATTAATTATTTATGGTCTTTGCCCAAATCTCTGCATCATAGACTAGGCGGGAGTAGTCCACTGTAAAACAGCCTGCTTAATTATTATACCCTGCTAAACCTTGCACCCCTTAGCCTGCAACATAACAACATTAAGCAACTCTGCCTGCCCTCGTGTGTTTTTTTTTTGTTCTGGACTTTCATCATTCACTATATGACTGTTGCATTTATAGCAACATACATATATGCACATTATGTTGTAGGAATAACTTAAAAGCTGACCAGTAATCAACCAGTTTGTATCAGTGTTAAATGCCTGCACTGATTGTGGTCAAGTAAGAACCAGGTATGAAAAAGTACAGACACCTGTTGTACGCTATTGAAGCACATTCTGAATTTAAGAAGCTCCGTTTCACTGAAAAGCATTGATTGGTTTAGGTTGTAACTCTGTAAACTACACTATTGAAACAGTTGTGAAACATTCAAACCCACCTGAGGTACAGCTGTGCATTACAGTACACTGTACTGTAACTAATTAATATATTTTTTGCTGACCCATTCCTTGCAGCTGTTCATAACAGCAATTTCTTCAGCTTGTCGGGACAGGATTTCTAAACCTGGAGGCAGTGGTAGAAGTTAACTGTTAGACTCAGCAGTTTTATTATTTTTCTAGCCTTAACTGTGTTTTCCTCTTCCTCCTAAAGTGTGCGTGTCAGGATTTGACATTCCTTACATGACAGTGGTACACATCAATTTGGGGGTGATCATGAACGCACACTGTAAAATCTGATTCAGACAAAAAGAGCATGTTATCAGAGTGGCCTCAGCAAACACAACATACTGGCAGTTTGCAGAACAGACAGTTATGAAAATGTTGTGCAGAGCTAGAACAATGGTCAGTGCTCCCAAGGTTTGGTTAACATGAATATTCTCTGTTCCTGTTAATCTTAGATATTTGTGTGAAATTGAGTTATTTCATCAGGGGATGCCACCAGAAGGATGATGGACTTTTCTCTACAGTATATGAAGACTCATGAGGATGTCTTTTTTTTCTCTCAGGTCATATTAATATGCATTGTACCATGTTGTAAGTTAAGGTTGAAGATTTGCTCGAGCATAACAACAGTTGTCTTTCCAGTGAGAGGTTAGTCCATGCTGTACGGAAAATAAATTCCACCAACTCTAAAACGAAGTTAAGTAGTGTTTAAGACTGTGTGTTCTCGCTCTCTGTACTTTTTTCGTACCTGATGTTTTATGTGTGAAACTTTTTTTCTGTTTTTGTTGGCACCATTTTCAGCATAGTTAATCAGTCCCTCCAGGAATTTGTCATTACAACATCCATCCACGCACTCTAAACCGCTTGCAGTGTTACTTTCTTAAAGTTAAACCTGCACATGCTGACAAACAATTCTACAACATAACACAGACAAAACAAATCAACCAACAGTGTCTGATGCATCCAGATGTATTGCAAATGCTGAAAAAATCTAAATGAGTTCTAAACTCTATAAGCACTGGACAGTGGGCTTGGGGTTAGTGGTAATGTTAGTGTAGTATAAATCACAAAGTTATGGGAACGTGTGTGATTTTTTTTTTGTAATTCTTTAATTTGGCTTTACTTTCCTCAGACGGTGCTCATTTCTGCCTGTCTGCTAAAACAATAGCGTTTGTTTAACCAACTTGACCAACCCTACTATGGCTATTTTGAGAAGTGGAATGTTCATTCAGAAAGGACTTGCACTGGGCAGCCATCTACAAACAACAGGGTAAATGGTTCGGTTCCTCTTGGCTACAGACACCCAAACCCGTAGAGTAGCGCTGAGATGTACTGTCTGACAGCTGTCTGACAACAATTTCAATAAAGTCTGTCATATGAATGGTTAACTGTACCTTCCTTTAAGTGATGTGCTTTGCTATAACTACATGGTCAAAAAATAACAACAGTGTATCAGAGTTTCTAATTTTCTGATTCAGGAAATGATCATACTAAGTTCCTTTATCACTTATACCATCTAGCACACAAGTATAGATGTAATGGGAACCATGAATCTTCACAGCTATTTCCAGAACAATCTGTGTAGGATTTGTTGATATATTTTGCTCTGAACAACTAACACAAACACACCAGGCTTAGAGCATGGATTTTATGTTTGTGTTTAGGTCCTAAGCAGCATTTTTCCAGAATGGTCTGGGTGGGAGAGGCCAGAGAGCATCAAACAATAGGTGTGGTGTCACACATGTGCCCGAGTGTGTGGCACAGAGCCAGTGTTTATATGAGAACATCAATAGCTGAGGAGATGGTGTGACTGGAATCAGTGGTTGTCATTGGGCAGGACTGCACCACTGTTTGGATGAGGTAGGGAACACAAAACGAAGCACACTCTCTGATGGACATTTGAATTTTGGTGAGTTTAACTGAGCAACTTCTGGATAAGCTAGTTTAAGATTGAATGAGCAGATGCATCATTGAACTTAACGTGATGCTGAGCGACTAATGGAAGTCTGTTGGTAAGGCTAGAAGTCACAAAGACGACAGGAACGTAGGGTGTGACGGGAAAAGAAATGTGCCGACTGCCACTGCTCTGTCTGAACTGGTACTCTGACAAATACATGGAACCTCAACAAGGTTGGTGTCTGGGTTTTTCAGGGTTTCGGGGGCACTTTAGGTCACTTAACTAACTTAACAGAGATAGTGAACTGTTGAACTGCTGTCACAACAGCCGATGATTTGTCAGGAAATGAAAAAGGGAAGTGCTTGGATGTGAAGGACCCAACTTTTCCACTTGTTCTGTTGGACTTGTTTTGTCCACTCAGTCTCTCTTGGCGGGCTCAGTGTCTCTCTAAAATGTTTTCTTCCCTTACCTCTCACTCCTCATCAGCCCCTCTGTCTGTATGACTATTTCAACTGGGTTAAGTCAACAAATGTTTGACAAGGGTCTCAGCACAGCACAGTACACACACACACACATATTTAATAATCTTTAATACTGTAAGTAAGTACTAATTACTACAACTACTGATACTTTTGATTTATATGTATTATATGTAACACTTTTTCTTTACTAATTCAGAAAACTACAGTTTTGTATTATTTGAAAAGATTACTGAGATATCTGTCACTAAGGATTCTTTTCATCACTGAGCCAGAGCTGACCTTTTCTCTTCAGCCAGATGACTTCAGCCCTCAGGACTATCTCCCTTTGTTAAATTTCCTGTCAGGAGAGGCAGTTGCATCTGACTTCCTGTAGGATTGTGACATTTCCTGTGCCGTGGGAGGGAGGTGTTTGGCAAAGTATTTTCAGCTGTTTTAAAGAAACAGGACACGGGACACTGGTTAGGTTCCAGTATGAAAACACTGCTTTACCTGAGAGCAATTGACCATTGATAGAAGCCCCAGTAACTTCACTGTCACCTGGCTGGAGCGCTTTACCACGAGTGAAGAACGTGATCATTAGGCTGAAAAGTCAAAACAGAAACACTGCATGTGGCCAAATGAACAATTTGATCAGTTCTTGAGAAAGAAAACAGTGTGAGCTCAGGTCAGAAGACCACAGGAAACTACTGTAGTGATGATGATGGAATTATTTTCCTGGTGAAGAAAACCCTTCAACAGCAGGCCAGATCCTGAACATCCTCCAGGAGGCTGGTGAATCTGTGTGTGAGGACTTACCACATGTTTATGTCTGAGCCATTCCTGGTGCTTTTAGCTGTGTGTTGGATCATTATCTTGTTGGAGGACCCATTACATACAGCTGAGACAGAGCTTTCTGACACTGAGCAGTACCATGTACATGTTTCACCTTGACCTACTTCAGCTTATGTACCTTTAGAAGTTCTTGTTGACTCTCTTTCCACCATCACACTATCCTTCTGTTCACTAAGCTTGGGGTCAATTGCTCGCGGACACATCCAGAGAGGATGAATGGTAACTGGTAAATAGTCTGCTCTTATATAGAGCTTTTCTACATTATTGGTACTCAAAGCGCTTTTACACTCCTCATTCAACCATTCACACACACAAACACACACACACACACACACACACACACACACATGCACACTCCGATGGCTGCCGTCCCATGGATCTCAGACAATGTTTGTAACTAGTCACAGGGACTTTGCTTGGAGATGGTTTTACAGCCTTTACCTCACACAACATTCTCTCCTTTCTCTGGTCTGTGTTCAGCGTGGTGCACCCGACGATAACAAACAGCAGAGTGATTACTTTTCTCTATTCAAACAGCCTGAATGACTGAATGATTGCAAGACTGAGGACATGTGGTGCGAGTTAGAGGAAATACATAGTTTTAAATATCATTATAAATCTTTTCTACGGGTACCATTATTTAAAATATGAGTGGCAGCATTCATTCAGCGTCCTCATGGTTCATGTTCCTTTAGGACGTTTTATTTAGTAATTTGAAATATAATCACTAAGTGAATATTAATGCTAATAATACACATTTATGAAATATCAAATCTGAGTTGAGTCAATATTAAATCATGGCTGAATCGCATTAGATAGAATCAGTTTTTTATTGCAGCATACAGTATTTATTTGGACTGTTTTTGTATTAGGTCATGTACCATATATTGATGTGTATACAGCAGGGAATTTAATGAGTTTCAGTCTGCTCGTGCCTTTCTTTCAACTTTGTTTCCCTACTTCCCTGACACAGAAAGACATTGTTACGGTTGTTGCTATGGTGGGAGGAAGCTCTTTTTTTAATTCTACTATATCAGCTCCAGTCAGTATTTTCACAGTGCAACGAACACGTTCCCCTTTGTTTGTCTCACTGACAACAGCTGCTGCTCTGTTGTAGCTACTGATATTAAACTCAGAGCAACATGAAGTGAGTGCAGGGCCTGTTTGTCACAGTGCAGTCTGACAGAAGTGATATTAATAATTTATATTAACTGGTGTTGTGGGAGCACAAAACGTCTGGTGGTTAACTTTGGACTGTGTATGAATATATAAAGTGACAACTCCAGTACTCTGCTACTACTAGTACTCTGGTGTGTCAGTGTTGTTCCAGCTGATTCTGGTGTACTAAATGTGTCAATCATATTTCTCTGCAACACTCTAAAAAATAATTCATGGTGTTAGTAGGTAGAACTTAACATAAAAGCATTTTTCAGCAAAAAAAATAAGTTTTCTACATGTACACGTTTTAGTGAGTTGACAACTTATTTTCTTCAACTTTTTCAATATAAAAATAGAAAACACTTCCTTAACTTAAATGTTTGAGTATTTTGAACAAATAATTTTGCGCCACTCCACAACAGAAAATATCAAGTTTGTGCAACAAGTAAAAGTACGTTTTGACTGTGCATCTTTTGAAAGCTAAGTTAGAATTGCCCGGACTGGGCAGACCACGCCGACTACAAGACAAAGGGGAAACAGGAGAAGAGTTTGTGTCTGCTTTCTGCAAAGTTACCTGGTAAGTAACTAGTTTTACAATGTTTTACAGCACACAGTGCAAGATGTCATTATCACATAGTAGCTTGTCTCAATTAAGCATAATTTGGCATTTATAAAGTGGATAGAAGTTTAGATAGCAGATAGCTGTTTCTTTTAGCTAGCGGAGAGCTAGCTGTCCTAAAAAATATTAATCTGTGTTGGTTTTGTTTCACAGTGGGTTGTGTTGTGCTAGTTGTAATACTGTAAGAAGATAGTGTGTATTTTTTAGTAACTTTTTCTCAGCAACCGCTGCGTGGGTAAAGTACTTAGACCCTGGAGACATTAGAGAGAAACCCGGTAGCACAGGTTCAGACCATTTGTAAAAGGTTAAAAATGTATGGACATAGAATAAATAATATGCAGTAAAACAGCTAAAACTGATAAGTATAAAGTTCATAAAGGTATGACAAGAGTTCAAATAAGACACCCCAATATTTTTTTATTTACTGTTTGCTAGTGTTATAATTAACTTATTTTAATTATAATTAATTAATTTTACTTGGTGCTCTGCTGTGAACACTGTGTCAGGGACAAAACCTAAACGGGTCACTAGATGGCGCTTACCGCTAGGGAGGAACCCTAAAACACCACAGAGGCCCGCGCTGCAGATTAAATCCTGCAGCTAAGCTAAACGCAAGCTAAAGT
>JAUMHL010000027.1:293308-304373 GCA_032362345.1 Sandelia bainsii | reverse complement strand
AACTGAGAGCGGCTGTAATGAGGCAAAACAATTTCCCTCTGGGATTAATAAAGTTTTTTGAATCTTGAATCTTGAATATTATATTGATGAGAAATAAATGAACCCCCCTCCCCCAAGTTTATTGGCTTCAGATCTCACCAGTTTTGCTTTAGCTTATAACACTGTTTCTCCTTAAATACTGCTATGAAATATCCTAGTTTTCAGTGTTGAATTAAATATTACTTACACAAAATATTAACATTGTAACATACTAAAAATACAGTTGTCATGTACAAACAATATGGTTATGATGTTAAATGTTGAGAGAGACCAACTGATGGAACGTCTTGTTTGTAACTTCTGCTGTGATGTGATTTGATAATGATTTTGTTCAAGCTTCTGATCTGATCTGATGATCTCATGTTGCTGATGTTGCAGGAACCTCTCCGTGTTCAATACTCCGGGTCTCAGCAGAAAGCCCAGCAGAAGCAGCAGAATGTTTACCATGTCCACCAAGCCCAACCCAACACCTAAAGTTCCTCAACCAGAGCGACTGGATCAGGTCTATGAGGCTCTGAGAAAAGGCCTTCAGTGAGTACAGGCTACACACAACACACATGGAATCATACCATACAGTGACTCTCAGCTTTATTATGTGCGATCATGTTGTTCTCACTGAGTTTTAACCCGATATTTCTGTCATTCTGAAGTTCATGTGCATCTACATTTTAATATTATGACAATATAGTAAACAGATAAACTCAGTAACCCTACACTGAGAAGGTAGGTAAAGATATGACAAGTGTTTGACTACCATCACACTTATAAATAAAATTAAAAAATAAAATTCAACTTCCTGGAAAACTGAAAACTGCAATTGGTTCATTACGGATGTTTCAGCCTTTATGTCTACTAATTTATACCAAACTGTCAGTCTCTCCATAACCACTATGTCACTGTGTTACCCTTATTATTTTGGGGAACAGTTTCATCCAATTTCTTGCCAAGATGCCCGTCCAGAATATATGACATTATTAGTGATCCTAGCCCTCTCCAGTAGTAAAACTATCCACTTACTAACACTGCTAAAGCTCAGATTTGTTTAATTTATCCAGCAAAATATTGCTAATAAGACGGACTGAAGTAATTAATGGGGAACAGTGAAGATGGTCACAGGGCAAAGTTAAATAAACTTCAGCACATAAAACCACAGATGGTTTACAGATTAGATGAGACAAGGCATACAACTGCTTACCATTTCACCACCTCTCTCTATGTGTGTGTGTGTATGTGTGTGTGTGTGTTTCCTCAGGTCTTACCTGCAGGTTCATCAGATGGACTTGGACAGCCTAAGCAGACAGATGAAAGAATCAAAGAGGAACTCCAGACTTGTACGTCCTGCTACAGCTTTACAACTGAAAAGGAAAACACCTGTATCACTAATTTGTTATCTTTAATGTGGGCACCAGAAATTAGATTTCTTGTTTGTTTTTTTTATTTTATTTTTTTATTTTTTTTTATTTTTTTCGGGTGTCCCAGAGGTTTCCAATGTCATATTTAGTTACACAGCTTGAATCTGTGGCATTGAGCACCAGGCATTTTGATATATGTAATTTTGGAAAACAAACAAAAGTGATCACTTAACATGAAGCTGCCACTTAATGAAAAATATTTGGGAGACTGATGACGGTGATATTTTCTGCCTCTTTAGGGTTTCCTGTATGAACTGGACAAGGTGAGCTACTGTGAATTTTTAAATAGTTTAGTTTATTTGTAATTGTGTCTGTTTTTAAAGACTTCCTCCGTGTTTACCTGTAGCCTTGATAGATACAGTAGAATATACATTTTCAGAGAGACTGAGTTGAAGATGCTTTTCTCTAATCCAAACAGATTTCAGAGACAGACAGAGACAGTAGATGGCGTCATCGCCATAGCAGTGATAAGTAAAACCATGTGAGCAGATCACCAGGTATTCTCTCTGAGTTAACCATATGATAGCTGAGGGCAGAAAAGAGTGTTTGTATCTGTTGGTTCTGGCTTGTGGCTGCCTGAAGAGAGAGACAGAAGGAACTTGAGTACGTGGAACTCTGAGTGTAGGTGATGGGAGGTGTCAGACAGAATGGACTGTACTTTGTTCCATAGCTGCTTCCTAGGAGGAGGTCAGACAGGCTGCCTGATGGAGTTCCAATAATTTTACTACTAACTTTAACCTTTAACATTTAATGAATTTTTCTGTTTACAAAACCAACAGATAAAAGAAAATGTGAGGAAACTTTCAACGCAAGCTGTGTAAAACATCAAAGTTCTGTCAACCTGAACAGCACATTTGTATTTTTTTTTTAATGACAGTTTGTTGTCAATTATGGTGCTCAAGTATTTGAAGGACTTGACTGTTTCTGCAGTCTGGCCATTTATTACAGTCCTGACAGAACCTGGTACATTACATCTAAAATCAACACACATATCCTTACTTTTGTTACATTCAACTCAAGGAAGTATTCTGAGCACCATTTTAAAATGCATCCTCCACCCCCTATTGGTTCTATAGGCAAACTGCAAGGGGTCCAAAAGGGTTCTCTATTGAATAAACTGTACTTTCCAATTAAATTCTTAAATGATTTCATAACCAGTGAGGTTAATGCTACAGGCCTAAAATAATGAGTTTGACTGGCTTCAACCTTACACTAGGAATAAATGTGAGTCTGTGCTTCTCTCTGACAGCAAGTGAAGGTGACTGAGAGGTTCATAAGACGACTGGAGTTTCACCTCAGCAAGGTAAGACCACCATGATCCCTGCCTTATGCCCTAAATTTCTTTTTCTTTTTTACAATGAGTCTGAGTGTTCCAAGCTGGGTTTACCAAATTCTCAAAATTCACTAACATTTCACGAATCACTCATTTCAGAATCAGAATCAGAAGCTTTATTGTCATAAACATAGTAAAACAGCCGTTACACTATGTAACCTATTTTATTGCTACATAACTCCCGTTGCACTTCAGTAAAAAAGCGTGTAAGAATAAATAATAAATAAAGAATATGAATATAAAGAAAAGAATATGTACAGAAAAATATAAAAAAAAATAGAGTGAACTGTGAAATGTGAAAAGTCAGAGTCCAGGACTAGAGGTAGAGGGTTGGATTAGTGTTCAGGAGCCTAATGGCCTGTGGGTAGAAGCTGTTTGACAGCCTGGATGTACGGGATTTCACACTCCTGTAGCACCTTCTTAATGGCAGGAGTGTGAACAGAGTGAAATAGAGAATAGAGAGTAGCTGTGCATCCATGAGATTTGATGATTACAATAATTAATGGCCTAAAAAACACCATATAAGGCTCCTGTTGTGCTTTGTTTGTGGGAAAGTTTCATTCACAGAATTGTCCAACAAGTAAAAATAAGGATTTCTCACTGCAGAGCTACAAGTCTTTAAGATGAATTTCCTTTGTTCAGAGTTTGAAGTAAGATGCAATTGCTGAATACCTCAAATTCTTTTAAACACTCACACTGTATGTGGCACTTAAGAACAAGTATGTTTTTTGAGACGTTCTATGTGATAATGTGAATGAAAACTAGAGGAATGAAGGCAAACAACACTGCTATTTAAGCAAGCTCTTTTATTACCTCAACATAAAAGCACTTTTGTGCTTGAGAATGAGCTCTGGTTAAAACACAAGTAGATTTTTGGCTAGGTTGTTCTTGAAGGACGGTGCTGTTCCATCTGGGCATTGTTCGGCCCACAGGAAGACTTCTGCTAGCTGTCCAATCAGAGTGGTGTGGGGGGAGAGGTGCCTTAAAGACACAGGACATCAAACTTTTACAGACTTTTTACTCTAATGGCCAGAGGTGCTGTTGCATAAAGAGGCGTTATAACATCTATTTACATTTTGTTCCTGAAAAATTATGTAACCTTGTATCAGTGGAGCCCTGAATAAAATATTAAGCATAATATGGCCACTTTAAACACTATTTTTAACTCTATGCTTGCTATGCGGTTGCTTTCCCAGATTGAGGAGCTATATGAAGCCTATTGCCTGCAGAGGAGACTCAGGGATGGAGCAAACAAGATGGTGAAGGCATACACTGCCTCCCCAGGGAGCAAGGAGGCCAGGGAGAGTTTAGCAGAAGCCAATAAAGGATATAAAGAGTACACAGAGGTAGGAAAAGGTGGTGAGATAGAAGAATATGGCCATATCATGAGTAATTAGTTGGGGAGTAGATTAAAGAGTAATACAATATCATATCACTATTGTGTAATGTGCATGATCTATACAGGGTAGCAAGTAGTTCAAAGCCATTAGGTAGAATTGAGTAAATGAACGTTTCCCACTCTACTCATCACTGTAGAACATGTGTGTGTTGGAGAGTGAGTTGGAGAACCAGCTGGGGGAGTTCCACATTAAGATGAAAGGTAACGATAAAACATAATTCCCTTTCTCTTGTCCACTATTTTTTCTCCTTTTTTCATTCTTTTTGCCACATAAGATTAAAAATCACATACTGTTGATGTTGATGTTGATGTATTTATTTCTCTTCCAGGTCTGGCTGGATTTGCTAGATTGTGTGCTGGTGACCAGTATGAGGTTAGTCAAATTCAAAGTTTTTACAAGATTCAGTGCATACATTTTAACCACACTTCACTAAATTAGAGCAGACTTACTTTGCTCATTGGTTTAATTGATTTACTTTGAACAGTTTTTACTGTTTGTGTTCTAATTGTAAAATCCTATTCCTGACATTTAGATTTCTGTGGAATTATAGTGGCTTTGGTTTTTTATGTCTACTGTCAGGGACCAGGTCTGACAATAACATTCAACATATTTGAGCCTACTTGAAGCCTGTCTTTTCTTAAGTGGATTTGATCAATCATGTATATTAAAGAAATCTGATGTGATCAGTTGTGGAGGGTGAGGCCAGGTGCTGTGGACTGTTTCAACACAATCGACAATTCAGTTTAAGATATCGATCATCTACATTTTGTAAATAGAATTTCTATTAAATGCTATTTGTGTGTACAGATCTTTATGAAGTACGGTCGGCAGCGGTGGAAGCTCAGAGGCAGAATAGAGATCAATGCTAAACAGGTGTGGGACAGTGAAGAGATGGTGTTTCTGCCACTCATCAATGAGTTCCTTTCTGTGAAGGTCAGTATTTTCCTTTGTTTGTTTTTACTTTGGACATATTTTTATTCTTGCTAGGTCCTGGTTGGTCAATGAAAGCATTCTGTGGAAAAATCCATGTAATGAAGTGAAATTGCCCTGCACACTTCATGTCATCCCGTTGTGTTGTGTACACTGCTGACATACACTGCCGTGCAATGGTTTAAGTGAGGACAATAATATTCCTCCTGCTGATGGATTCTAACAGTGTATAGGTCTGAATGACTGACAGGCATTGACCTGAAGGCAGAAGACAATAGCATTAGGATTAAACAATATTTCTATGATCTCCTAGGTGACAGAGCTGAAGAGCTTAGCCAATCACGTGGTTGTAGGAAGTGTTTCCTGCGAGACTAAGGACCTGTTTGCTGCACTACCCCAGACAGTTGCTGTGGATATTAATGACCTTGGCACCATTAAGCTGAGCCTTGAAGTCACATGGAAGTAAGTTTTACCAATCACTCCATAAGATACTGAAAATAAAATAATACATAATAAAGTGCTATTTAATGAAGATATTTCGTGTAATATTTATTTTGGTAAATTATCTTTTTCCCCCCCACCCTTCCACCCTCATTAGTCCATTTGATAAAGATGACCAGGGGTCAGTGGCAAGCACTGTCAACAAAGCTCCAACTGTCAGTAAGAGATTCTCAACAATCTTCAATCAGAGCCCTCCCGACACTCCGTCTTTACGTGAACAAGCCTTTTATGTGAGTACCTCTGTATTCTAGCCTTTCTTTTTCATCTGTTCCCATGTTTCGCTAATGCTTTTCAAAAGCATGAATGGCTCAATGTCTTTTGAACATACACTGCAATGCAATGCATAAATTGCATTTTTCAATTCTGACTTTTTAAGAGACTTTTTGTAGTCAGCAGGACAGAGTTGAGCTTTCATGGTTTACAACCAATGTTGGGTATTTTAGTTTAGCCAAAAAACCTTGGCCCTAACTGCTCCATTGCCCTTTGTTCCACGTGCTGTCGCTCTGACGTGCAGTCTCTGCCTCAAAGCCTGACCAGGCGGCAGCACTGGCTGCTGCTGGACATCTTCAGAGACACACTTAGCCAGAGCTGTTCCTGTAGTGACAACTCACCAACAAGACAGGCCACTGCAGTAAGTCACGATGGAGTAGAAACCCCTCTAAACGTAGAAACAGTCCATTGGTGTATTGACTAGTGACAGTAATGATGGTGTAGAACCTAGAAGCATAGTATGACTTTATTTGTTCATAGCTTCATGGAGCCACAAGCTGATTTCTCTGGTTGTTGGCTACCATTTGAAAGCAGGAACTAACAGGTCACAGTTATGATGATGTTAGTGATGAGGGAACTATGCAACACCAATAAAACAAAGTCTGACAGTCTGTCAAGAAACACATGCAGTCAAACGAACAGACCAATTCTAAAAATAACCTCAAGGAAGATGAATGGTACAATTATTACCAAAAGCTTTTGGTAATAATTAACTATTGTAAACATCAGTCACAGATAATGGACCCAATTCCTGCTTCAGCTACAGTATATAGTACACTACTTTTCAAATGTTTGAGGTCACTTAGAAATTTTATAGTTTTGTATGAAAACATAAAGCGTCTTCCACAAGTTGGATCAGCTTGGTGGGCACTTCTTAATGCACGCACCATATGGCAGAGGTGTTCACACGGCTTATAGGATTGAGATCCACTGAGTGTGCTGGAAACTCCATTGTAGACAAAATATCAGCTGAATCTACTGTCATAGTTTGGGGCTATGTTTTGGATCATTGGCATTGGCATGATGGCATTGATGATTTTGGAGTGATCTTTCTTTCCCGTGTACAAATATGCCACTTTACCACCACCAAAACAGCTTCCACCATGCTTGACACTTGATACTGCGTCTCCTTAATGTTTCATCAATCCATAACATTTTTTCCAGTCTTCCTCTGTCCAGTGTTCTTTTGCCCATCTTTATCTTTTCTTTTTTTTTGCCAGTCTTGATGGCTCTGTCTTGAATCCGTAAGTCACCTCTTTACTGTTGACACTGATGTTTTGCGGGCTCTATTTAATGAAACTGGTATTTGAGGACATGTGCGGTGTCTGTTTTCCTCTTTCTAATCTATTTAGAGACAGTTTGCGCTGCTCTGTCAAGGGAGTACTACACAGTGTTGTATTTTTTGGCAATTACTTGCATGGAATAGCCTTAATTTCTCAGAACAAGAATACACTGACAAGTTTCAGAAGTAAATTCTTTTTTTTGTCCATTTTGAGTCTGTAATCAAACCCACAATTATTGATGCTTCATTTACTAACTAGTAAGTAGTCTTATGAAGACAATTTTCACTTGTGCTAACATTATTGCAAAATGATTTTCTACTGATCAGTTCGCCTTTTAAATTGATGAATTTACATTAACAAACACAATGTGCCATTAGAACCCAGGATTATGATGTTATAAGGATGTTTGTTGATAATCTCCTCCTATGTAGATATATGATAATACTAATAATTGATACTTTATTTATCCCCTTAAGTGAATTCATTGTGGACAGGTTGCCCCCTTAGGCCCCCTTAGGTGCCAAGGTTTCAGTGTCTTGTCCAGGGACACTTCCACATATGACCAGGAATCGAGGAGGGACCGGGAAGCGAACCACCAACCTTGGGGTTCATAGACAAATGACACACTGCCCTAGCTACTGAGCCACTGTCACTCTAAAATCTCATCAATTTGATGGTATTTTAATGAACCAAATAATATCTTTCAAAAGCAAGGACATTTCTAAGTGACCTCAAATCGATGGTAGCATATAGCTAACACATTTGCCCTTGCTCCAACCTTTTAAACAATGTTCTGCTCTCTTTTAGAACATGCTCCGTCGTCACGAAGAGTTTGAGAATGGAACAGCATGGTCTAATTCATCTGAATCTTCAGATGACTCCTCTAGTCCTCAGCTGCCCGTAGGAGGGCTACACAACTCTACGCCTCATAAGGTAATACACAAAATACACTATATGTTAGACATGATCTGCAGTGCTGTTCCAATTGTACTGTTATCATTTTATCTAGCTCCTACCTGTTTATCACTTATTAAGAATTGGTCTGTAAACGAAATGTTTTTTCCTGTTTAAATTTGTGCATACATTTTTCATCTGCATCTGCATTCCATCATGCTTCAGCTACTTCCTGTTTATAAGTCATGGTTCACAGTCAGGGGACCTTTGCTTGGTAGGCATCTCTAGGGTGCTTACTTCCTTCCACAGCTGGTCCTGGTAAAAATGACTTATTAGTTCTAGGGAGTTCACAGTCTGGTCCGTAAAGATCTGAACTGTGAAATTTTCTCTATATACCACCACAGTAGATTTGAAAAGAAACAGCCAATGTGTACTTAAAGTGTAGACTGTTGGGTTTAATTTAAGGGTTTCATCAAAAGTACTGTATAAACAGTGTAGCAATTAAAATAATAAATCCTAATCATCACCTAAACGTAGCAACAAGTAAGTTTGAAAACATACCTGAAATCTAGGTGATTGGTTTCCTTCACCTCTATGATCCAGTGTGTCCATGCATCTTTTACTGTCTAGGCAGTTGTGGTGACACCAGAGATTCAACCAGCTGTAACAGGAACTTCCTCCCCACAGCCTGACATCTCATTTTGCCTAAGAGACTCTTCCTGCTTTACTCCAAACTCCATCCATAAAGTCAGCACTGTCAGTGAGGTTAACAGGTAGTGTTGAACTTTATCATCATATTTACTGAAAGCTTACTTATATATTACTTAGATATATGTATGTATGTGTATGTATATATATATATATGGTCTTTCAAATTGCTCAATTGCTGAAATATGAACTGATTTACAGGGAAGAGGAAAATGGGACAGTCACCGCTGTGACAAAACCAGACAGTGAGGAAGAGGATGCAGGGAAACAGTCTCCCAGTGTAACAGTGGATGGGGAGGTTCCCAGTAGTCACACCCCACGCAGCTACTCGCGCTCTCTGAGCCACATTAGTGAAAACAGTGCTGATGGCATTGTGTTGATGGACAGATCAGTCGGTGAGTCAGGTGAGGTGATGTCTTTGGCCTCTGGGATCTCCATCAATGACATTGAAATGGAGATGCCCAGCAGAAGTCCTGAGCCTTCCAGCTGTGCTGAAACGGACACTGATGTGTCACCAAGGAGACAATGTGTCATCAGAGAAAACACAGTTGATGATGTCACAGATCAACACCCAGTCACAAAGCAACAGGACACATTAGGCTCTGGTCTCACATCTTGCTCTCCCAGGACTGAAGGAATGAACCCTAACACTCCCTCACAAAAGAACACACATCCTCACCTAGAGTGCAACACACTCCCAGAGAGTGGGGATGTGATGTACGTGGCACGCCGGGTGCCAGTGGTGGAGGACATGCCAGTTGCAGGTGCAGATTGTCTGTCTAAAGAGGGAGATGGTCCAGTGGACAATGGGCTGGAAGATGCTTTAGGAGCAGTAATTTCCTCTCTGGATGATTACAGAGGACAGTTCCCTGAGTTGCAGCTACTAGAAGAAGAGCTGAAGTTGCTGCAGGTTACACTGAAGGTGAGGCTGGTGAGGAGGAATCCTCAGCAGATACAATTCCTGGTCTCAGAGTTCACTTTTATATAGTATCTATGTACAGATTCTTTGGATAGCCACCATCCTAAAAAGACATTTCTTAAATTATTATACTTGTATTCTGCCTTAAAAACACTCTCGCCTTCACATGTACAGAGTGATACTGTGTTATCAGTGTTTGACATTGTGTAGTCTGACTCTGTGTGTTTTCCTATTGTGTGACTGTGTGTTCATACTCGATATGTGTTCTATTCATATCCACCATGTGTACACACATATAATGACATACTGTACAGTACCTGACTGTTAGCTTGTGTCATGACCATGGATCTCTGTGTGTCTGTGTGTGTGTGTAGGGTGGCAGGCACAGCCGTTCACCCAGTGTGGTTAGCCTCACAGTGGAAACAGCACTGGGTAGCTTTGATTTCCTAAACACGTCTGACTGGGAGGAGGAAGAGGAGGAAAAAGGTGACAAGAGGAGTAAAAATAGCAGGTCAGTGCCGAATAGTTGACAGTTCACACCCAGTCCCTTCAGTCAGGAAAATAAATAGAATGATCTCAACTTAACTGACAGAATGTATTACATACAAAAGTAACCTACAGAACATAAATAACCTTCCTGTTATTGCAGAGTTGTATTTTCTCATAGTAAACATAGCAAGCAGACATCCAGAAACATTCTCTCCTGTTGTTCAAGAGTGTTGATGTTATTGTAGTATCTCACTGCCGTCTAGAGGAGCTCTGTGTACACTGCACTGCAAATAGACAGGTATTTGCAGTACTGATAGTGTGTGAACAGATTGGAAAAACCCATGTTGATCCATATTTTTAACCTCATTCATAATTTTCTTGAACTACAATAACAACCGTGAGATATAACTTCACTATGACTTATGTTCTTGACTTAGTGTTCACCTCGTTTTTTAACTAAATACTGTAACTAACTCCAGTGACTTAGATAACTGCAGACTGATTTGCCTAATTGCAGAGCCTATGGCACTTATCAATTTGTCACTGTTGCTGTAACACTCCACTGTAGGCCTTCACACCTCCCTGATTTTGTTTCATTATTATTTATATTACTAGTATAAATGCTCTATTCTGTTTCTTTGTACTAAACTCTAGATTTATTCTGATTATTTTGATTAGATTAATAAGTGTTACCTTACATTAACTACCTTCGTATGGTAACTAAGCAACCGGTGAGCAATCCATAGCTTTGTTGCATTTGCATAGTC
This sequence comes from Sandelia bainsii, assembly GCA_032362345.1. Classification (NCBI taxonomy): domain Eukaryota; kingdom Metazoa; phylum Chordata; class Actinopteri; order Anabantiformes; family Anabantidae; genus Sandelia; species Sandelia bainsii. The sequence goes on along the minus strand of JAUMHL010000027.1, from coordinate 293,428 downwards.
TTGTGAGGTTCTGAATATTAGCACAGCATAGCTTAACATGCTTATACACTACTCACAAAAAGTTAGGGATATTTGGCTTTCGGGTGAAATTTATGGAATTGGTAAAAAGTTCACACTACA